>JACDJE010000012.1:1603114-1740578 GCA_016647715.1 Pavo muticus
TTTTTACATTGCAGAGTAAAAGTTCCTAGAATGTCTCCTCTCTTAACCTTTAGGCTTTCTGTTACTTTTAATGCTCTTTTTCACATCGCCATCTTTTCCACATTTTTCATAATTTCTGAAGAACAGCATGATGTATTTCATTCTATATGCAAACATTTCTAATTCTTGAAGAAATATCATTTTCTTTTTTGGTAGCAAAATCAGCTGTAAAGGTCTTGGCCTTAAATAAATACATAGCAAGAACATTTTGTCAGCATGGCATCTCTTATTTTATGAGGTAATAAAATACCATGTTAATTTTATCACATTTAGAATTTTCAGCTGTTTTATCAACCTATCTTTCAGATGAAGTATTTGCTAGTAGTTTCTCATAAAATTCTACTTAGAGCCAACAGAAAATTCCTTGTATCTATAGTCTCAGAATTTTTTAGGGTTCATCAGTGTTTGCACACTGAGAGGAAGGTCTTTCTCTGCACCAGGCAAGCTTTTAGCTCAAGCACAACATTTATCACTAACATTTAACATATTGTTAGAACAGATGGGATTAATTTCAGCCCTTAACTACTCACAGATATATATAACGAAATAATTTCACTTTTATTGGTACATGCAATGGCTTTCAATGTCTGGTTGGATAAGTTGGACCCACCCTCTTGTTTTAGTGTGGGTATTACTGAGTCCAATACGTTTATATGTACACTGGACAAGCTCTTTTCTCTCAGACTGTTTTAGTGAGCATCCCAAAGAGACACACAGACACTACATGTCACTATCCCAAGTGGAAGAGGTGAGTGAAAGGATTCTCCATCGCATACACTGGCATCTGGGTGATCTACCAAGTGTACAAGCTGTGTGCGTTGTATGTATGTATGACCTTGTGTAGAATAATATTTAAATACAGATGGCAAAATAGTGTAGAACAGTCAGACAAACCCTCATCTAAAGGTTAACTTAGCAAACCTTAGCAAGAACATAGATGGACCCATCCATGATCATACTTTTAAGATAAAATTGTTGAGACAGATTTAGACAACCTCTGACTCTCAAGGAGTCCATCATAAACATGATATCTTAATAATTAAGTTTGGAAATGGATTCCATATGACTCAATTTTCCAACTGATATTAATAAAAATTGTCTTGTTTTTCTTTCTTCTGTTGAACAATTATTACTGCCAAATCTTTCATTGACTCTCTTGTCAAGTGCAGGATCAGTCACCCACCTGCAATGCCTGTATTTTTTACACGCACACACACACAAACACGTACCACATATATATTTCTATATATATGTATAAATAGTACTACAAATATATTTTTATATGTATGTATAAATATGAAGCAGATCCTTCTAAAAACCCTTTCTCCTGAGGAAAAT
This sequence comes from Pavo muticus, assembly GCA_016647715.1. NCBI lineage: Eukaryota > Metazoa > Chordata > Aves > Galliformes > Phasianidae > Pavo > Pavo muticus. The sequence continues at coordinate 1,604,492 of JACDJE010000012.1, forward strand.
CAGAATAAGCATGGCCTCTCCAGATCTTTTATCTATAGAATCATATCATAGGAAGATCAGGATATCATACCATATCATAGAATGATGAAGAATGGTCTGACATTCCCTAAAGACAGGAAGACAGTGCAAGATATTATTTGCATATGTGATATTGAGGAGCACAGGAAGAAGCCCTTCTGCTCCTTGACTAGCTTAAGGAATGCTATAATGCAACCATTAAGTGGAGAATGCAGAATAGGATTATTTGTGAGACCAGTTGCTGTTGCTGGATGAGAGACACAGTCTTCAACTCAGGCATGCACCTGAGATCAACTTCGCAGGTCTTGTAATAGGAATTCCTATTTGGATGAAAAATCTCAAGGTTCAGGGTTGGATGTTCTGAGAGAGGAGAAAAAACTCCAACAAAAATAATTTCTTTCACTTTTTATGTACACTATGTAGATTCTAGCCCAAACAGAGCCATTTAGATTTTTATGTCTACAGAACCGCTTAAGGAGAACTAGTAAAAAATAAATAGAGCCTGGAAAGAAATTCAGCTGATCAGATAAATCTACTTTATTTTATTCTAATAACTAGTCAGCCACTCAGCTAAATTACACTTTATGCTCCCCTGGCTTTGATGGCTAAAATGCTTTGTCTGTTAGCCCACAAATAAGAATCTAGACATTCGAATGCTCTAATGTTCATTGCATTGAATCTCCAGATGACTATGGGTTTCCCATAGAACCTGTATCATATGTTCCAGGTCTAAATAAATGTCTTAAACAAGTGATTCCAATATATGGGCTACTGATTACTAAACATCTACTGACTACTTCACTAAAACTAAACAGTGCCCCATTGTACGTATGATTAACAGGTTGGCCTAAGGGAGTACTTGGCCTGCCTCATGAGCTACAGTTGCAAAAGTTTGTCAAGGTGAAGGAGAGGAAGACTCAGAAGAGTGTAAACTAACAAATAGACACTTGGCTCATGGTAGAAGCCAGGGCCATGCTGGCACTGAGAGAAGCTCTGCAGTTTCCGTGCAAAGCTCTGCAGATAAAATATAAAACTAGGAGCAAGTCCTGGGGCTTGCAAGTGACGTCCAGTTAGGGAGACTGAAACTCCTACTTCCAGGTTTATATTCTAAGATTTTACCAGATGTAAAGAAAACCACCGATTATTCCAGCACCAGGAGGACTGGCATACTTTCTGTGATGCTAAAAGCATGACTTGCTGCATATAACTGAGTTTTAAGACTGCCTTAAACAATTAATCATCCAGGCTAGACTACACATAGACAATGCTGTCTGAATTTTCTTGTGCTTCAAATGATTCATGAGTGGCCTAATCAGTCTCTGTGGTAGCCAATGAGGACCTGGAGAGCTTGGAGCCTGGATGTTGCAAAGGTCAGTCTGCTCTCCTAAGCATTTCAGGAGCTGGCTCCTGAGAGTCACTAAAGTCACTACAGACTAGAGCCCTTGTAAAACATCGGCCTCTTTTTCATTATCTGCAGCATGGCTAATTTAAGTAAGGTGTTGGCAGACTGACTCACTCTTTCTTCTCATGCCAAAATCATGAATCTCTGTATCAGGTATTTTTGGACAAAAGCAGTAGTGATCTCAGCAGGTGTAAGACTTGGAGCTAATGCATGCAGAGAATTTTGTTCAGGTGCATGTCTCTCTAAAGAAGTGAAATTGCATCTGTCCTTTACACTTGATACAGAGCTTTAAATCGTCCAGACAGATTAAAGGCAAGAATTACTGGGTATTCCAGGACAGCAAATCCCAGGAATGAGACTTGAAGATAGACAGCAGATAAACTTCAGCTGACTAATAAACCATCGGATTTAGTAAAAAATGAAAAGAAACAAAGAGAGAGGGGGAATAAGGGAGAAAGAAAAGTCAAATCTTTGCTCAAAACTAAATTAAAAACAAGCAGCTAAGAGGAATTGAGAAGGTAGCCCATACCTAGCATCACTGTGAACCCGAGTAAGTCTATAGGTTGCTCTGAAAGTAATGCCTCCTATTTATTTCCATGGAAACTACAACAGATACAAAGAGTACAACGCTATTCAATAGAGCAAATTCTCAGCTGTAAAACATTATTTTTCAGCACAGTCACCAACTATACATTTTCACCAGCAATAAACAAGACCCTGCATCCAGCACTCATAAAAATCTGTACCAGCAGAGGTGACCCACTGCGTCACAGCTGTGACAGAATAATTGCTAGGAAAATACTGCTTGTGCAGTCCATCAGCCAGAATAGATGGAAGGTGCCAAATCCAGACTGTATGGTGGGTGTCATAGGACAGTCCAGATATGATTGGTAATGTGCTCCACGGTCTTCAAACTGGTATGGATCATGGCATTATTATGTTGTAAGAGAAAGGTTATCTTCTCCTCTGACCTGACTCCGGAAGTTTGAGTCAGAATCATGATGTAGCAGTCAGAGTTGATGGTTTGTCCAAGTTCCAGGATTACCCCCTACCTGTCCCAAAAGACAGTGCATATTACTTTAGACTGAGGGCTGTGTCATGAGTTTTTTCTTCGATGAGGAATTCCCTCCATGGACTGCTGTTTTGGCTCCAGCTTGTAGGAGTGACACCACATCTTGTCACCAGTAATAATGTGATCCAGGAAACCTTCAGCCTTGTATTTGTTCAACAGGTCCTGATAAACGTGCATATGATGTTCTTTCAGTTCCTGTGTGAGCATTTGTGGGGCCCACCTGGCATAAACTTTGTCATATTCCAACATTGCCACCATCATTTCCAATGCACTGAAGCCAGTATTCGTCTCTATACACAATACTCTGGTTGTAATCTTCCAGAGCTGATCAAGATGCTCTTCATTTCATGGTGTGACAGCTGTGCATGGCCAACCAGAATGTGTATTTTCTTTCATGTCACTATCTCCACTGAAACACACAACCCACCACCTCACCATGCTTACATTCAGTGTTTGGTCTCCATAAATACTCAGCAAATGTCAATGACTGTCAACAGGTGCCATTTTTTCTGCATGGAGGAATTCGTTGACACACCTTTGCTTCATACACACTTCCATGTCAGACGCTGTTTTGTCAGACTGCCCCTCTGCTGCCATCTGTCACATGGCAACAAAGTGTAACAGAATACTGGTGGGAAGGTTCAGCCTCTACTGCCATGCCAAAAACATCAGCATCTGCCATTGTGGGCCAGAATAATAAAATAGGATGCATTACTTTTGGAGCCGCCCTTGAACTTGTGTAGGTAAGTTCACAGATGAATAAAAATACTATATTTATACATATGAATATAAATAGAAAATAATTAAAAGGGTTTGGACTAGATAATTTCCAAAGCTCCCTTCCAACCCTTGTGACTCTATGAAAGAAATGCATAAGCAACTAAGATACTAAGAAGAAAATCAAGACACATTACAAGCTCTGTGTGAGCTAGAACATTCAAGATTAGTTTCAGCTATGCATCAGTAGCATAGAACCACCTAAGATGCCTCCATTTGCTAATCATGAAGTGCTAGGCTGACGCTGGTCCTCAGTAATATCTTTGAGTTTGGTCTGAAAACTCCTGGATTTCCTTCAGTACCTCAACTGGCACTAGATACCTAAGCGACTCAATGCATCCGTTAAATTTTATAATAGTAGCTCTTTCAGGATCTAGTGCCTCTCATCTCACAGTTTTAAATTCCACCCTGTAGTCACTCTATGCCTCAGTTTCCTAATAGTGAAAGAGAGTGAATTCTTAAAAATATTTAGGCAATATGTATACCTTCAGGCTATGCAAGTCACTTAAGTACTTGGAGGACTAGAGGTGCATGTGTGTAAATTCACAGCATCAGTGAAAGACAGTCTACTGTCCAATGCCAATTCACATATTAACTGTTTTTAGTGAACAATACTTTGGAATGTCAAAAAACCATAATCTAGTGCTTCATGCTTTATGTTAATTCATTTTGGCTTCCTGGTCACTGTTTCTCTCATACAGTACTTTACAAAACTTTTTAAGAGAGATTATCTTCATCAAATTGCAATACTAAGCAAGTGGTAAAATTGTAGAATATCTTAAATGATTAGAACAACCTATAAATAGATAGTCATATGAAGTCATTAATAAGGACTAGTCTTTACTGGGTAGCAATTTGATGAACTGCTTTTATCTCGGTAAATCAAGAGCACTGATGAAGCTCCAAAGTTGTAGAAAGAAGCATGCAAGGGTCCAATGACCTCGTGCACTTGTACATTTTCACCTGTTAAACTTTTTTTTCCTCAGCAGACTAAGTTAAGTAGGCCTGCAAGTCTGTATAGAGGTTTTAACTTGTCCCAGGGGTATCTATGGGTCCTATGCATCAAAATGACATTCACTGATTCATTAGGTTCCATCATAGTTTATGTCTAGTTTATATAATACAATGTATTACTGATCAGATTGTTTTTGTGTGCTTTAGAATTAGCGTAACTGCAAAATAACATTTCCACTATGAAAATCACAGTATCATCTGCAACTTCAAATACTGAGTATCCCTGCAAAGCAATGGCAAGTTTTTACATCTGAAGGACACTGCAGCCTATTACACAACAAAATGTTGAAGTTAATAATGATTGCATATATATACACACCCATATATATATTCAAGTATGATTCCATTCCTACAAGCATAAATGAGCTGAAACTTGGGACTGAATCTGCCTGAGGCCTATTAAATGTTATGCAATTGTTATTCCTGCATGACGCTAATAGAAGGTAGGAACTGCAACTTGCTATGTGCGCCAATACTCAGTAGATAGAAATAGAGTAGTTAAGGAAAATATAACTAACATTTTAACACTATTTTTCACCATATTTTTAAAACATATATATTGATGAACTTAAGGCAAAGCTATACATACTTTAAGGTTAATAGCAAGCAGGCTGTTTCTTGCTATGAAGTCCACATACTGAAGGTAGCATGAGCAAATCTTCCTAATTCTAAGTACATTAAGAACAACTTCCCTAATGCCTGAGGGGGCCTAAATATAAGGAGTTAATTTCTGTGATCTCATGAATGATTAACTATGAAATCCTTTTATCTGAAAAAGAAAACCTTTATATTAGAATGTTAATTTAATTAGTGGAATTTTGCTGTTGAGAATTATATAAATACATAATATTTGTTCTCAGATTTATGTTATTCCATGGACATTAATTATATCATTGTGATATCCTCTCTCCTGCTCTGAACATCTAGAAAGACCTGTACTACTAAATCATACTTAATAGGAGTGTGATGGTTGTTGCTTAGGCAACAGAATGAATAAATGCAGGTCAGACTGTGCTTCCAGAAAAACAAAAGCAGGAATATGGTACAGAATGAAGAACAAATATGTCTAACTAACTGATTTTTTAGTGCATTGAAGTATTACAGTTGTTTGATGTAAAGCAGATAACCAACATGAAACACTTGATATGATAAGCTTGTAAAATATATGTAAGCCATTTTAATAAAGGTAATCCACTTCTCTCATGCTAAAGAAGACTACAATACATTCAGGTTTGGAGAAGTCTGATTTTTTTGTGTTACACAGCAGTTCTTTCCTCTCTCATTTTCCTACAAACAAGTTTAATTTTCTCATCAAAATTTTGGATAGGACGGAAGATATTTTAACAAACCCTCTCTTGAGTTTTTCAGGACCATCTTTCATTACATAATGCTCTCATATTCAAAAGAATAGTATAAAAATACGTTGGTATTTTCTGTTGATTTTACTTCTCATAAAATAAGGGAAATGATCGGTTTCTAATGCAAACATAAACTGAAATATGTTACAGTATAACAAACTGTGAAATCCATAAATTGGTAATTATTAAACTATTGCAATTTTATACTTTTATTACTAGACAGTTTTCCAGATTTTTGTCTGATCACTGTATTTGAGACTCAAGTCTTCTGTTCCCACGTGCATGCTACCACAACTATTCTTTAAGAGCACTTGTCTGTTTTATCTGCAATATATACTTAGGAAAATAATAATTTGGAAAACATCAGCTAGAGCACAAAAAAAAAAAACAAAAAAAAACCCCACAAACCAGACATAATTTAATCTGCCTAATGCCTGAAAAGTTTGATTTTAGTATTAAATAGGCTCTCAGATATAGTTTGTATATTTACTAAACTGTGCCAATAAAAGTCTTAGGAAATGCAATTCCTAAATTCCCACAGAATGTGGCTGGAGCCCCTCCACGGCCAGGGAATGACTGGAAAGCCCTCCAAGGCAGTTTTTTTAGCTCCCTGGGTGTTCATCATTTACCTGTGGTAGGCGTACCCCTCTGCATTTGTTATGCCACCTACAGTCTCTTGTGAACAATTTCCTTCTGTAATCTCTTTAAGACTAAATGATCACCTACTTACGTAACTAATGCTACTATACATACATATAAGAATTTGTTGTTATGTTTTCGGAAACTTTGGCTTGAATTGCATTTTAGAACTTTTTTTCCCCACTCTGCACTCCCTTGCAGCTTTGGTTCCAAGAATATTTAAAGGAAAAAGTGGTGATGATTTTTACTGATATAATCAAAAGATGTCAGACATGTAAAAACAGGAAGAAATCTCTACACTATTATAATGTGGAAATGATATAAATTGGTGCCTTAATTTTCTGATCAGTAACATGTAGGCATATAATGATGTTGGCAAAAGAAATTAAATAGGAAAAACACAACTCATAAGATGATTTTATAGTCATAATATTCGTCTCACTTCTGTTTCTCATATGCCAAGTTTAAGTTATGAAAAGTTAGAACTGTCCTAAGGCATAGCTGGGTACTAGAAATATTTTAAGTAAGGGGTGATTAGTAACATTTTAAGATCTGATTCTTTATGAGAACTGTGATTGGGATTTTTGCAAGAGATACAAGTAATGGGAATACTGAAGCTGGTATAAATGTGATTATATAACAATGTTGTAAGTAAGCTTCTCTCTTTACAGTCAATATTCATTTCAGCTGAAAGTTTTTCTGGCAGGTCTGTGTTACTTAACACCTCATGTTAATACTGTACATTCTGAAGCAGATAAAATTTGCTTCATTTGCTTGTTCCTGAAATATACTTAGTGTTAAAACAGGAAAATGGAACTATTAAAAGGAATGCATTACTTTTCCACACAGGGCATAAGTTTCAACAAGTGAATCCCACAGCATGATCATCTAAGATACAAAAACATTTAACGAAGACATCCAAAATCGATTGCATAGAGAGTGCACTTTATTAAATAGCAATCTGCTTTTAAAATACCTCTCAATGCAAGAATGGCATTGCATGCTACTTAATTATTGTGAAGATGATGTTAACGTTTAAATAAAAATAGTAATATGTGAGGTATTGCAGAGGTACAGCTTTAAATATTGTGAAATTGTCTCCTGCAGTGGATTAAAAGAACAGTGCATTTTTCTTTTTTAACCTGAAGGCAGACAGGGGAGAGAAAGAACCTTAATATGCAGTTTTCTTTTAGCATATTTATTGCTAGAGCATTTTGCTACGTGTATAATTTAGAAGTTTATTATAGGACAGTCTATATATTAATTTAGCTAGACACAGAAAAGTGGAACACTACACAAATCTTAGTGCAATGCAGAATAGCTTTAAGGTTTTAATGATCACATAAGAGACAGACAAAAAAAAAGGCAGCTACAGTGTATATACACGGCAATGCACAGAAGATTTCTTACCATAAATTGCACATTGTCAAATCCATTAGCCAGCAAGTGGTTTTCATACTGAGGTAGACCAATATTTTCCAACCATTGTCCCACTGTCTGGACAGGGCATCGGGGTCCTGTAGGAGGGTGAAGAGGGAGGCGTTTAAGCAACGAATAACCGTCCACTGGATAATAGCGGTAGTCCTGGGCTGAGAGGTGGCATTGCCACATCGTGTTCCTGGGAAAGTTGGTATCAAAGGAGCCCGCCAGCTTGACAGATTAATGTTTTCAGCAAGCAGAAAAGTCAGAAGTAAAACATAGTTTACAGGGCAGTATACACTGTAAGATCTGATCCTAGCTCTACATTTCTTGGTTATTAATCTTTACTACAGACCAGTACGTCATACAGAAGAAAAAAAAAAAAAGCATATCAAGCTGTCAGCTAAGCAGCTCTCCGTTATATGTGATTGTTGGAATACTCCACAATGAGCAATGCACTGCCAGCAGCAAGAATTCTTTTTATCAAGTACTCCTACACTCATCAGTATGCAGCTCCATGCTTCTTGCTCCCCCTCGCTCGCTCCCCTTCATTACCCAGCCTAGGCTACACCTCGCATTTTCAATAATAGCCATCAGATAAGGCAGAATTTTTTTTTGTCTGCAAGCTGTAAGCCTGCTGCTGCTGCTTCCTCCTACACACCCATCCAAGCGTCAATCTTGAATGATGAGAGCAGTCAAAACAAATGCAGAAAATAGCAAGATTCAAAAGCAACCTAGAGCTCTTAAATCTGAATAGAATCTTTATACCACTTACGCTTTACATATCTGTTTGTTGTAGATTTTTTACGTTTTACAAGACATTAGGAAAGACAATACATAAACCATAGCCTATGGCATGATTTACTGTGCATTCCCTTTTCTCTTTTTAATACAACATAGGTAGTGGTCCACATTTCTGATTATATAAAAGCAAAACCCTTTAATGAATCAATAATGAATAAATTTCACAGTTTCTCTCCTGTGGTACAGCAAAAGACATAAACTGCACAACAGTTTTAGTCCAAGTAATTAAATTATCTGCATGATTTCTTCAACCGTAAAATACTATAAGACACAAGAAAACCTTCATGACAACAGAAAGTGATTGAACTTGAAAAGGTCACCATTCAAATGAATAATTAAAAAAATGTTTTTACTAAATAAAATTTTAAGTTTATATCCTTTTCTTACAAAAATATTAAAGATAGCAAACAGACATACAAGACACATGATTTCTAGTAAGGCTGTAGATGTATATTTTATCAACTATAGCTGGAAAAAAATTAAATAGGAAATGGTGAATTTAAAAGCAATTTCTGCTCAACAAATTAAATACTTCAAGAAAGATCTTCCATCAATGTTTAATTTTTGAGGTGGTTTCTCAAATGGAAACATTTTACGCCTTTGTTCTCAGAGGCGTATTTACTAAACTTTTCCTTTTCATAACAGGCTCAAAGATTACAGTGCTTAACCAAAAAGGCAGAAAACGGATATATTCAGGATATAATTCTAAAAACTCCAACAGAACTTTGTTTATTGAACACATTAATACTTTTCTTTGTTTTTCTTGTCCACTGTGAATCACAAGTGATGACCAGCATGAGGCAGAATTTAATTCCAAGCATAGAGAAATTACAAACTCCTGCTGGAATTATAGAATGGAATCATAGAATGGCCTGGGTTGAAAAGGACCTCAAAGATCATCAAGTATGAACCCCCCTGCCACAGGCAGGGTTGCTGACCACTAGACCAGGCTGCCCAGAGCCACATCCAGCCTGTTAAGAGTATTATTTGAAATTGATCATACGGTGGCATAAAATTGTTTCAGAAAAATCCAAACTTACATTCTAACCAGCATGTTATAATACACATTGTAATTTCAAGTGACATGAAGAAGCTTCCCAAGCAATACCAGAATGGATTCCAAACTGAGATGGATATTTAGAATTAAACATATTCTAAGAGTTTGTACAGCAACCTGAGTATTCCTTGAACAAAAATCAAATGACCTTTCACTGTCTGATGTTGCTACTTGGATCTGTAGAACATCTCACGCAAACTGAAGTCCATAACAGCTTTTAGAATAACTCTAGCTGAGCCTCAGAAGATTTTCTATTAGGTTGGAAAGGAGCTAAGCACAGGTCTGTTGCGGGAGCTGACATTACTCCAGGTCTTCCTGCTGCTTTGAAACATTAATACATGAAGTACGGAAGTTTCATTGGGCCTCTCATTGGGCTTACCAGGAGGTGGTCAACCTGTCAAGCTTTTATGAGTCTTCTCAGTAATTTGATATCAGTAGCATATGAATATATGCAATATAGAGCACATATTTTTGCTGAGTACAGTTTGCACAAATACTTACATGTACTTCAGTCATATTACTGGGTTATCCAGTTTTTCTTAGAGAAAGTAGATATTCCAAAATGACGAGAATCAAGATCTCATGGAGATGCAAATGCATTTCTTCACACTTCTGTAAATCCTCCCTATTTTGTAAAGTTTTTCTACTGTAAATATCGTTATATCAATATACCCATGTATCAATTTAAATATCTTTGTACCTAGAGCATAATCCATTCAGGGCTGTGCCTGGTCAGTAGCAAAGCAGTAAAGAGGAGGATAGACTATGTTGAATTGAAATATAGCAGGCAAGAAAATTTGAAAAGCTGGGCAAGCTCTTCAGATAAGAAACTGGAAACAGTATTATCTCAAACATGGTGAGAATTAAGACCACGCTGAATTCTTCTTAGTTGACTGAGAATTGATGAATTCCTTTGAAAAGGGTTCCTAACTTTGTCATATCCATTCACCCAAAAAAAAAAAAAAAAAAAAAAAAGATTATAGGAAGATACCTAGTAAAGCATAATCTCACTCATTCAAAGGATTATTTGTGATTGACTCCTGTATTTCCTGTTCATTCACAGACACAAATGTCTCTATATCTGCTGTCCTCCATCAACAAAAATGTTCTGCCCACAGTAATGCATAGCCAATAATCAATACACCAGTTTCACTGTCAAACCGCTTCTTCCTTACCTTACTATAAACAGCATGGAAGTTATGCTGCCAGCGACTATATGAAAAGTGCTTGGCTCAATGCCTAGCAACAGTGTAGGCAAAATTCCACTTCAGAGTGGCTCCCCAGACACATTTCATGTAGCTACTGGTACTGTGTTTAACTGTCTCCCTGACCCTAGCACTGGGTGCCTGTAGCAGCGTTGGTCGCACTGCGCACTCTTCTCCAGCTCTGTCCCCTGCCAGTAATAACTACGTGTCTGAGCCCATCAGCACAACATAAGGTTGCTCGGCATGGGGAAAGAAAATAAAGAGAAACGCGGCCAGCCCATCTTACAGCTTTGTCCTCATTCCTGACTATCATTTCAATGCTACAGAATCCCGGTATCTGTAAAGATTTTTTTCCCTCCTTTTTCCACCAAGAAGTAGTAATATAGAAGGCAAAGAGCAGAGGCAGGAATTAGGATCATGTCTGCTGTTACATGAACTTGCAGCTAGTTTGATCTCCTTTACCAGTCAAGCACACTTACTGCAGGGGGGCTGGTTGGACAAGTTTTCTGAGCTACTGCAAATGGAACCTGCAGCCGCTGTTTTGAGCCCAGAAGGCTCTCTCTTCATTTTGCTCAAGTTTATGATTCAGTGCTAGCCTTGTGTGCCTGTGCTACAGCAGGCAATGCCTACTCTGCCTATGTCTAAAGCTGGTCCTGATATTGGAAAACACAGTGGAGACTGTAAGATATGGTCTCACCTGCAACACATTTAAATATCACTGTGCTTTCCTATGATTTCAAAGAACACAAATGCCATTATAATTTTTCTGTGAGACCACAACCAAAACCAGTGCACTCTTTTCTGCATGGAAGAATTGATGTGGAAATCTCTTACAGGGATAGAAATACTTTGTTCTTTCTTCTCCAAGGCAATAGAAGCACATTCAAGTGATGTCTGCAAGAAAGATGCCATCTGGTATGCTATACAACAATTTCTACAAGATGTCTTGTTCCCAGTGAGACTCAGAATATCCTTGTTGTGGTGGAATTAACTTAATCTGTGATATCACTGTGCACATGATGTAAGGCAGATTTGCTCTAAATACTAAGGAAATTATGGTCCCCTCTCTTCTACTGTTTCTACTGTTAGCACTATGGATTTTTTTTTTTTTAATTGAAGAAAATAAAGAAATACAGGGACTGTCATGATTTACTTGTTAGAGAACGTGCTGCCACAGTTAACATTATAAAATCTATTTTCTTACATAAGTTGGTAGCTGTTGAACATTACTAAACACTTCTGGTGTTACAGAATCAAAGACAGGAAAATTTCAGTAGCTACTGACCAAAGCATTTCAGAGAGGAGATATGAAAGGATGAATCTTTCAATTGACAAGCAATTTAGCAGGTCTGGAGAACTAGATACTAAATACTATGAATTGTTGTTTTGTGAATAAAAGCTTTCTGCCTCACATAACACTACATGGAATATCATTTTACTCTTGTATTTATGATTTCAGCTGAAGAAAAAGTTATATCTCAACACTGCAACAGAGTGTGTGTCACAGGAGAGTTAGCATGACTGGGTACTCTACTGAGTAAACTACTGATGTGTATTCCTGGACTGGTTGCAGGGAAAGAAAGCTAGATTCATCTTTCACCTTTTTACTATAACTCTGTTCAATGAGAAGTTGAAGGGAATGTGACTCTCTGCTTTCTGGATACCATCACAAGTCTAATAGGTTACTGTGATTATAGTCCACTCAGGAATGCTACAGTTAGAATGCAATTGGAATTCAGCTGTTTGTTTTTTCTTGAGCATGGAAGGAGCTGCTACTGATGGAGGTAATGGTGAGCAGGTGATATTACACCAAACCTCAGTGGACCTCTGCTATTCTATGACATTACTCATTTTAATATAATTTTCTTTGGTAGGACAGATATTTCAGCTACCTGCCATTTTTTCAGGAATCCAATCACATCTAAAGGGTAATTGTAGCTTAGATGCAAGTTAATAGCATTTTCTGAAAAAACGAGTTAGTTTCTCAGAACAATTTCCCTGCTTGTCTTGGGAACTTTTTACAGGATAGTAGTAGCACTACACTTATCACCTATGAGTAATCATTTTCACTGTTCTCATCCAGGATGAAAACGTAGCTTTAAAATTTACATGATACCATGACCAAAATGTATTTAATTCAGTAAAGTCTTAAGACTGCTGTTAAAAACTAGCACACTAAATGCACATACATAAATGTATACTGTGTTGACTTGCTGAAAATGCTACGTAAACCTAACACTTTAGACTACAATTCCCAGCCCCATAAAAAAAAAAATCATATAATTTCAAATTTGAGGAAATCTTTGTGCAGCTCTGTGCTAACCAACACTGGACTAGCAAACAAGCAAAACTGAGTAACAGAGAAATATTTCAAGAAAATGTTTTAAAAAGACTGAAAGAAAACCTACTGCACGGAAATATCTCAAGAAGTTAAATGTAGTCACAAAGTAAACGGCAGCTGTAATTTCATGGACTTGGAACTGCTGAAAAGTCCTACAGAGAACAGTGGAAATATAGAGTCCTGCTACTGACTCTGCCAGATCTTTGAAATTATGACTCTTGAAAGTATAAAAGATGGAGGCTTAAGGATTTTTCTTGGGCGTCATTTTAAACATCACATTCAACCTGAGGTACTTTGTCACTTTTTTCCACCCCGCCGCCCCTTGCCTAGTTAGGCTCAGAGGCTCCCCTGCCCCAGATTCTGCAGATTTTACTGTGATTTCTTTTCAGTAACTGGTCAGGTGAATTCCATTTCTCCTTCCTTTTCTTTCTAGCTTCATTTTATAATTCCTTTTCTATAGTCCATATTTACCTTTACTTTCACTTATTCTTCTTGTACATAGTGATCATTTGCTCTTTTGCCATACTTCACCTGTAGCTACAACAACCTGCAATGTTGTTTCACATCTGTCTCTTTTACTTATTTTTTTCCCCCACTTCCCCTTCTGAACCTTTTTAAAATAGGGAAAAATTATTTGTTGAAAATTAAGTTATTTATTCTGATAATTTGTCCCCTGCGATTTGTCTGAGGTTGAAATTAGATTTGGTTTAGACATTTGAATTAGTCCTGACTTAACTGGAGCCGGCTCCCCAGGGCTGTGGTCATGGCACAAAGCTTGCTGAAGTTCAAGAAATGTTTATATAATGCTCACAGAAATAGGGCTTGAGTTTAGGGTGGTCCTCTGTGGAGCCAGGGTTTGGACTCCATGATCCTTGCAGGTCCCTTCTAACTTGAGATATTCTATGATTCTGTGATTCAATATTTATAATGATTAGATACAGGAGAACATCTCTTTGGAATAAACTGGAAGTTCATTATAAAGATGGGACTCTCAATCTGTACTGGAAATCATATATTTAAATGGGAGCAAAGGAAACTTGAAGCTCTTTATTAAAAATAGCAATGAAAAACTTCTCAACCATTTCTTCCCTGCAATGCTCAAAATCTCAGAAAATAAATAATATAAAAACTAGATGATCTTTAAAGGTCCCTTCCACTTTCACTGATATGATAAGGCAAAATTATAATAATGAATAAAAAGTAGATGTGTCAGGATCCTTAGAGCACCAATGAGCCTTGCTGTCTCTGCCTGTGATCTCCTGGGATCTCCCCTACCCTGTCCATGGTATAGGACCCCATTTTGGCTCTGTCTGAAGCCATCAGTTCCCTTACAAGTGATGGTGCAACAGGGCAAAGATGTAGACCTGCCTCTGTACCTACCTCCCAGGTACTTCACATCCTGGATAGACCTCTCAGGCACACACTGTGGGTTTTTTTTGTTGTTGTTGTTTTTTTCCCCTGGTTCAATTTTCAGTCCTGCCTCCTTCATTAACTAAGAACCCATGTTATAGCCTTCTCTCCAATTCTTGTCTCAGACCTCATCCACTTCTGTGCCAAGCTAGGCTCCCTGTGTGGACCCTTGGCTCATCACTCCTGTTATCTGGGGCCATTGATGGACCCTGTTACCAGCACCTGGCTGGCTCTGTGGGACTATACCCAATGAGTGAGGGAACAGCTTGCTACCACTAGGGAACGACTGGTCCACTCTTCTCCCTTACAAAAAGTCTCAATAGAAACTTGTCTTATATGAAAACCTCTAAATCTGACCACCTTCTATAATGTTGCTCCCTTGCTAGAAAAGTCTGTAATACCAAAAGAAAACTGCAGTTATCTTTCAATGAACAATAAAGAAATTACTTGAGTGAGTGGGCATGCTGGCAATTCACTGGACTGTTTGCATATGGATGAAGTTACATAAACTCTGCTCATCCTATCTGTGAGCTCTTTCACACTTCACTTCTTGACTTTCCCACCAATAGAGCAGGAAATCTGAATTGTCCTCTCCTACCCACAGATAGAGACTAGGATCATGTTTCAGGAATCTGCATTGATGCCTACAGACAGTTTGAACACCTTTCATGGCATTAAACTTACTACTGCGTGAGATTTTGTATTGGAAATTGAAATGATAGGAACGTAACTTCACAGACAAGTTTACTATCTTCCAGGCATCATTTCTTCCATCATTCCTCTGTCAAGGCTAATGGATCTCCGCAGAAGCTCAAGTGGTCCTACAGGCTGTAGATTAACTGAAAATGTACGAGTCAAACTGGTTTCACTAACATTTTATAACATGATGATGATAATTTCCTATACTAAAACAAGATCAAAACTAGAGCTAGTTGAATAATTGAAAACAACACTTACAGTTATTCTTAAATTATCTTAAATTCTAGTTGTGAGCTGTTTAGCTACGCTGCCTGATATTCACTTTTCGAAATTTTCATTAACATATATTTTTGCTTGCATAAATTTGAGAGGAATTATTGGTCTCTATATGAATGCTATATATCTGCGAATAAGGGGATCTGTGTACCAAGAAGATAATTTATTCTTTGTAATTGCACTCTCTAAAACATTTCAAATAGCCTATCAGACAACAGAAGTATCGTTAAGTAACTGAGGTGGTCCATCACATCCCATAAATAGAAAAACAGTCAAACTGCAGAATTCATATAAAATATTTATCCAAATGCATGCATGGTCATGAATAATAAATATACTTTAGAAGTAGATATCAGAACAGTTCACAGCTTTACAATAAATGCTATTATTAACATTTAATGCTAATTCATATTAGCAAACAGTAATTTAACTTCAACCCTTTAAGAGTTGCAATAAAGAGCTAAAGGCAACAGATAGTAAAAGTAGAAAAACAAAGATTTGGAAAGTTTCTCACATCATAGGTTGTGAAGTAAGGAAATAGAGGTAGCAAACATTAAAGCAAATAATTCTTGAAGGGTTTTAAGGCATTCAAACACAGTATCATCCTGAATAAATGACAAGGAAAGAAGACAAAGATTCTAGTGTTATGATCACAAATTCAGGTTAACAGTCTGGGTTAGAAAGCAAATGAATATACTTCAGTTAGTTCAATTTCTTAAATTAATTATTTTTCTGTAGATGAAACTAAATCTAGAAACAATTCTGCACTGTAAAATCTATAATAAGCCAAAGATTTTTAACTAGCATGTGATGTTCTTGTGATTACTAGAAATGTGAGTTTCCAAGGATTCATGTCTATTTAAATCTGAAGACTACTAGATTAAGAAGGAAAGATGAGTGAATCAACCAAATTTTCAGGATACTGTTATTAATTCAGTTTTAGCAGACTGAGATCTTTATATATTTTACGAAAAATAAACTCCCTCGTGGACTTACTGGCCAGAAAACCACCAACTCTCATGTATTTGGATGTCAAGTACAAGAGTAATATAAAATTTGTCTGAGATAAACAACCAACCAAGATATTCAACAAAATTTAAGAGATTTACTCTTGGTAATCACTTTATGATTTTCATAAAGTCTATTTTAGAATTTTGGAATATTCTGCTCTCTTTAGAGTATTGCCTAGCCACAGACTGTGAAAGCCTCATTTTTCAACAAACGCTTTTAACTCCACAGAGGTGCTAATTCCTATTTTGCATACATTTTGTTGCTGATACTAAAATTGATTTTAAGAAATAAATGCTCTTCAATTCAGTGACATCGGATGAATTCAAAATTAGTGTACATGGATGCTAATGATTAAACAGTTGCAAGGTCCAGATTAAACTGCAAGAAGAAAGCTGAACATAAAAATATCAATTAATCTGATCATTTTCTTTTCATATAATTTATCATAGCTTGAAATAAATGTCTCTTTTCCTCTGGAATTACAGTGCAGTACTTATGAGAGCATTATAAAATGAGAGCACTATTAGCTTGTCACTTTTTAAGCACACCAGCAAATATTCTGACATTAATATCAAGCTTAAAGAGGGCAGATTTAGGTTAGAAATAAGGAAAAAGTCTTTTACAGGGAGGGTGGTGAGGCACTGAAACAGGTTGCCTAGTGATGTGGTTGATGCTCTGTCCCTGTAGACTTTCAAGGCCAGGCTGGATAAGACCCTGGGCAACCTGATCTAGCTGTGGTGTCCCTGTTTATTGTAGGGAAGTTGGACTAGATGATCTTTAAAGGTCCCTTCCAACTCTAAGGATTCTATGATTCCATGATTCTAATTTTGTAATATCCAGACAAACTATCCTTGTGGAAACCACGCAGATTTTGAATACTCCCTGTGAGCCAAAATGGTCCAGAGAAGAAAATGGCAAGGCCTCGTTTCTACTGGAAATAACTTAAAAAATGTTTTAAGCCATTGTTTCATGTTCTGAAGTCTCCAAACAATCTCCTATATAGATGGACAGAGTCTGCAGTGTTTAGCCCTATGGTACAAAAAAATACAATTCATACAACTCAGTGAGGTAGATCTGACAGCGAGTAGATTGGAGTATTAATATCATGATCCTCAGAAAGGTTTTCAAATAGACTTAAAGGTTAGGGGCCCATTTGCTATAAATAGAATCCTGGTGGTTATGTGAGAAAAATTATTTTTGAAGATGCTTTCACAACTAATTAATTATAGTTCAGATTGGTTTTGTTCTCATCAATTCAATTTCAATTTTGTAAAGCAAGGTGATAGGCAAATAGGCAAATACATTCAAACTTTTAAGAGTGTGAATAACTTTTATTCATTTAAGGGTGATTTTCTGAATAGTACTGTTGTTTCCAAACATGCTTAAACATCACACTACTTCACTTCTCAAGCAGTTCTATTACAGTGTACCTAAATTTTGCATGAGACAATCTGATGGTCACAAATAGACAACAAAAAAAAAGAATTGTCAAGAATTAGGCTTTACATTTATTCACTAGTAAACATCAATAATCTTTACATACCATTGTTCTATTTTCTTAAGCTTCCTTGTTTGTTATTAACTGCCTCTGTTCTTTCTAGAAAATATATTCCAGAAATGTTTTTTTTTTTTTTTCCAAATCTGTGAATATAATTATGGAATTGCTTTGCAAACAGTTTTGGAAAAAGTCTAACAGAAGACACAAAAAGTATGGACACACAGAAAAGGTACATGTTGGTAGATTCTTGTAGTGAGAATGGAACTGCAAAAAGAAAGTTCATTGGAGTTACAGCCTACGTGGATAAAAACAACCTGATTACCTACATTTTTACTGCCCTTCTATTTTAGTCTATGCTTTCATTTTTAGTAGGATGTTGCAAAACCAGCTCTGATTAATTGGTATAGGAAGAGTCTATAGCTGAAAACTACATTTATGATAATACAAGTTAAAATTGTCAATGAATAACCAAAAATGAAAGAAATGCTTGCTGGTTTTTACATCCAACTCCCATTGCCTTTATTATAGAACATAGCTGAAAGTTCTATAATTATCCTGCAGTTTGCCTAGTCATCTGAAAGGTTTATTTTGGTATTCAGTGGATCATTAAAACAGATGCATCTGTATCTTTTATTACGCTTTTACAATGTAGTAGTCGACAGAACACTAATCCCATTATTTATGATTTCTTCTGGAGAATTTATATGATCTTTGGGTAAGTTCAGCGGCATGCAATTCATTATGACTATCATGTTCTCTGTAAATAAATGTCAAAAATACTTCTACATAATTTACAGTTTTATGACTTCTGTTCTCCACTATTTGTAACCTAGTCAATCACATGAACCTCAATTACCACTGAGATCATCTGAAATGCAGAGATTTGTGAAAGAAATATGAAGATAGGTATGAATGATGCATGAAAAGAAACACATGTATGAAAGCACCAGAAGAAATAGGGGTAGAAAGGGTTGCGAGCATGGTCTGCATTGATAACCAAGCACATAACTGACAGGAGTAAAATACTAAGAGTTATATTTTTATCAAGACAAAAGGAACTCTAAGAAAACAAGAGCACAGATAATTTGTTAGCAGAAGACCCTACAGACTACACAGGAAGATAGCAACAACATTACAGAACATCGCTGTCTCCTTGTTATTTCAAAAGAAAGACAATCTCTAGCCCTAGTCCAAGACAGCAAAGCAAAAACAATGAGCACTACTGAAGTACGCAAAATTCTGACTCAAACAATCACACCATAGCAACTGTTGATTCCTAAAGATTGATCCAAAAAAGTTATTGCTAATCAAAAGCAACTCAACTGATGTGATAAGGATACAATAATGAGCATCTTTTGTCTTCTGTGTGGGGTCCAAGTGACCGTGGACCCAATTTGGATGGGCACACACACAAACACCATTTGTAAGAGAATGTGAGTGCCCGAAAATAGTTTTGTCTAAAATAAACATCACCTTCCCCTTCCATAACATCTCATATTGACTTTAGTTGCTTGAATTCCTGCCAGTGATTCTGCTATTCTGATTTAAAATCCACTGTTCACTATGGAGTTGGAAGTGCAGAATCAGACTCAAAGAGAGGAGCCTATTCCCTACAGCACAGTCCTATAAATGATGATAAAGAGTTCACAGACTTACAGTTCAAAAACTTCAAACTGTATACGCATTTGCTATTGAAGCATCAAACAGCACTGGGAGGAGAGACCAGTTGCTGGAGCTCTCTGCTCTCATCAAGTCCCTTTTCTCTCAGTTAAAAAGTCAGGATCCCTCTGAATATTTTTTTCCCTCTTTATGATGCTAGAGATATTTTGATCTTTTTGCACAACATATCAGCTTCAATGACAAGGCGGGAGTTGGGAGGGAAGTGATGTTATCCTTATTTTAGTCTAGTTGTTATGGTTGGCTATTGCAAAGTCAGAGTTATGGGTTTAAAACTGTAAGCTTAAGAGGGCTCCCACTTTGTGAGAGGGTGCATGGCTCATTTTATTAAAATCCATGAATTGAACCCACTTTATCAGAGCACTTAGTTTAACCACATAAAGATTTAAAACAGAGAAGTAACTAGACAAAATAGACACTAAATTAAAATTGAAATACTTTCAAATATATAACTTACTGCTGTGAAATTTGCCTTATGCCAACATGCCTACACATATCTAATTAAAATTCTGCCTTAATTAAGTACTTACTTATATTTTATCTCTTTTCTGCCCTTGAGGAGGGAAGATATTAACAGCTTTGGAGGAAGACCACTTTGCCAAAACTGCAACCATATGGCAGCAAACAGAAAAGGGCCGGCCTAACAAGTCTTCATTTGTTAAAATAAAGTTGGACTTCTTTGGAGTGAAACATTAGCTTTTATAGGCAGAGGTCTACTAGGTAAGATGAAGATTTCATGTCTTAACAGTGGCAGTGAAACAGATGGGAGAAACAGAGGAAGCTGAGCATGTAGCTTTTGGCAGTCAAAGATCCGTACAATTTCTATTACGTTTTACAGTTGTACAGGGCATAATGTGAACTCTTATTCCTCTCACTCAACTTTTCTGGCTGTGGTCCCACCTGAACCCATCTTTTCCTCTTCTAGTGAAGTCATATCTGCTTTTCTTTCACAATCATAATTCTCAAACTCACATATCTCACAAACCTGAAGTGGAAAATTTCTTGTAATTTTCTCTATATTGAGAATGAGAATTCATTGATAATAACTTTGGTCATATCAGTAGACAAGACAAAGCAAACACAGAAAAAACTTTTCTGTGATGAATGCTTATATCTTGCATCCCTGTAAGAATGATCAAAGAAATTATACCACAAAATGCATTCTAATACAGTTCTTCATGTTCTACTGTAAGTCAGCACTAATCTTTGAAAGGCATTCATTCAGGTAGTCTCAGTGCTACATCCACGTGTTTCTTGAATACCTCCAAGGTATTCAGTACTCCACCACCTCCCTAATCAGCCTGTTCCAATGTATCATCACTCTTTCTAAGAAGAAATGGTTCCTAACATGCAACCTGAACCTCCCCTGATACTTGAGGCCATTACCTCTCACAGAATCACAGAATCATAGGGGTTGGAAAGGACTTCCAGAGATCATAGAGTCCAACCCCCCTGCCAAAGGATTGCTGTTACTTGGGAGAAGAAATTGACCCCCACCTCACAACAACCGCCTTTCAGGTTGTGGTAGAGAGTGATAAGGTCTCCCCTGAGCCTCCTCTTCTCCAGACTGTATTCCATTTCCCTCCGCCTGTCCTTATAAGACTTGTGCTTCAGACCCTTCACCAGCTTTATTTTGATTCTTTGGATGTGCTTCAAGGCCTTCATGTCTTTCTTGTAGTGAGGGGCCCATGACTGAACGCAGTTCTCTAGATACAACAAGGGCACTCAGGGACAGGGATGTGTTCAACTAAGCAAAGAAAACTTGACTACAGTGCACTTGCATTGTATCTATGGTCAGTATCCAAACAATAGTTATTCAATAACAGAATTATGAGATTTTAAATCAGCCTCCATGTGCTAGAACATGCCAGATCAGTCCTAAGCTGATTATAGACTGACTTGATATGGAATTACTTTTCATAATTATTTTCCTTGTCTTTATATTAATTACTCTGGTTTGAAACAATTTTTACTTTAATCATGATGATATGATAGCCATTACCCATGCTGAAAAGTTATCTCCAAAGTAGAAAACTCCTTGATCGTTCCCTTTCTAATGAGTTGCAGAACAACCTCTGAATCACATACATCTGAACAGCTACTGGGTTCCAACTAACAGAAATACTGCTTAGCATGCCTTGAAAGAGATTTTTATTCTAGAAAAATATGTTTATAATTAGGCAAAGAAAATATGAAATTGAAGTGTTTCTTCTTTTTACTAGAGAAGTGCAGATGGCTGATATTTAAAGATATTAGCTTTTCTAAATCCTTTGCAAAATATATGTTACTAATCAGTAGAAGTATCTACTATGCTGGAAAAAAAAGAAAAAGGACAGCTGTTCAATTTACTAAACTCCGCCTTCTAGATGGGTTCAATCTAAATCATATTATCAAAGTAGATTAATTACAGAAAGGGCTGAAAGGACTTTAAACCCAACCCATTCAACTGACTCTAGATAAGGTTAGTTTTACCTCAACCGATTTTTTAATATGTGGCAAATATCCATAAATCTTTAAGAATATGCTGAACGTATCAGAGGTCACAATCTCCCTAACAATAGATTTGAATGCGTCATTATATTTGTCCTTAAAATTTTGTCCTGGAGAGAAGACATGGAGATTCATCCCAGCTAGTTTTAGACATCTGCATCAGAGGAAATCCTCTAGGCTCCTTTGATTGATACTTCCGATGCCATCTGCTATGCTTCAGACATTTTGCTGAAGAATGGTACTGAGAAAGTGCCTGCTTATCTAGCTACGTACAACTAGTTTGGATGTCCTTAATGCAGTCTGCATAGTAGAAGTCTAAATTTATACTTTAAGGTTGAGATTTATCCACCTAACCTACCATTGCTTTCATTGAGCCACGGTTACTTAATTTGCTCAAAATAAAAATATATGAGACATTGTCAAAGGTTTAGCTGAAATCAGAATACTTCACATCTGTTGATCTTCCCTTACCAATAAAAGCTGATATGTGCTAATAGCAGGGCATTAGACTGCCTTAGTAATTTTGCTATTGACAAATCCATGTTGTCTGTTACTTATTTCATTACTATTTTCTATATTAAGTTTCTCATTTATTCAGCAACTCTTCTATGAATTGAAAATAATTCCTCACATTCTCCTTCCTCACCCCTTTTAAATATAAGCTCCACATTATCCTCTTTTAATCTGTTGGTAACTCAACCATCATCCAAAAATTCTCAAAAAAAAACCACTGTTGGGTCTAAGCTTATTTCAGACAGTTATGAAACACAAAATGGAGTTAATCAAATCAATTTTAAGATATTTAAGCTAAAAAAACCTGCTCTTTCCTTATCTACCATTGAGGTTCTAGCCCTAGGATTAGCTGTGCATGCCATATGCTCACTGATGACATTTTCGGGTAGTGTGTGATAAAAGGTTATTGTACATTTTTGCCTTCTCTGTACGTACTATGAGCAGCTTTCCCCTTCTTACAGTACCTCTCTAAGGTGCCAAAGATTTCTTTGTTCTTCTTCTCCTTATTAACATACCAATGTAATTATATTAAATCTTTATTTATATTGCTAGTTGCATCTCACTGAGTGCTTTGGCACTTCTGGCTTGTCTGTACATGCTTGCATTATTCTTCTGTCTTTAGCAGAAAGAGAAATTTTCCTCATTATTTCTAAGTTGAAAGAAGATACGACAAGTTATGCAAGCTAGTTTACTTACATTTTTTTCAACTAGTGTAGCCTCATAATTATGCCTTTTGTAGTGTTCTGTTGAAGAACTCAAAAATCTCACAGAATCACAGAATAGTTTGGGTGACCTTAAAGATGATCTACTTCCAACCTCCTGGTCATGGGCAGGGACATCTTCCACTAGATCAGGTTGCTCAAGATCCCATCCAACCCGGCCTTGAACACTTCCAGGGAAATTTGCATCTTAGAAATTTTTATAAATAAATTCCCTATATTTAATGACATCTCCCTCCTTGAGAGTTGTTTTCCTTGGTAGCCTTCTTTTCGAACAACTGCCACGATAACCAAATCTCTAGTTACTGTCAAGTCCTATGGTTTTGGATTTGTACCAGGAACAACCATATTCTTTGCTTTCAGGGATACCGACTGATATTCAATCGCTCTAACTAATAGCATGTTCAAGATCTTAAGGCACGCATCGTATTTTTAAAATAATGTCAATGCTTCCTCTCTAAATGCGTTAGACAAAAAAAGTGAAGCTTCCCAAAAACAGTGCTCAATAATTTAGCTGGTTTCAGATCTACATGAACAGAAATCTTCTTCACTTGTACTGTGTGAACATTAAATACTTCATTTTTAATTTTTAATCTCTATTGGTTATTTTTTATATATATATAGAGAGAAAAATACAGCTACCAAAACTCACATATTTATAAGTAAACAGATGAAGTATTTCAGATTACTATCTGATAATACTTAGTTTTCCTTCCAAGTTATAGGCCACATAATCTGAAATATTAGCAGAGAGCTAGGAAGAGAAAAGGTGAATGTCAAATTCTGAGATGGAGTTTATGTCCTCAGCGCTACAGCACTTGGGCAGATAAAACTAAATAAAATGCACTGGGATCCAGACAACACCAAATCTGCATAGAATTAGGCAAGAACTCTGAGGAATATACAACAGAAAGAAAATATAACTGAAAGAGATGTCTTCATTACAGTGTGCGTGTTGATTACATTTACAGAAATGTAGTTTTGGTTTGATTCATAATACATATAACTTGATTCCATCATTAAGAGCAAAATCAGATCATAATTCTAAACAAGCTGAAGACCGTTAGGAGATGACAGAAAGGAAAAAAATGTTGGTTTGCAGACAGCTGCACACCAAACAGGGAAGTTGCAAGTCAAGAGTCCTTCTGGGGAAAGAAACAAAAAGATCTCCTGCCAGTTGAAAGAGCTGAAGAACCAAATGCCACATTTCAATGCCAAGAGAAATAATGCATACAGAAGAAGTCACAAAATGCCTGATGACATGTTTTGCTGTGAGATTTTTTTTTTGATATTACAAGAAAAAGAAATGGTGGCTAGTCAAAGGAAGGGACAGAATAGTGCTTGCATATCCCTATGTTACGCAAATCTGCGTACTCATATCTTTGCTTTCGTCTCAAGCACAACTCTTACTTGTTGTACAGTTTCTTAATAGAGGCCTGATTTTGAGTGCATTACCTATTATCAGGATAAAAAATAATAAGCAGCAAATCCTGAATTTCTTATAATAGCTACTATCTCCAAACGTAAAGCTAGGAGATATATCTCCCTACCAACCATATAATAATATTCTCCCTACCAACACTACAAGTTTCAGAAAGAAAAAACAGTCTTCCAAGACAATATGCCTAGCAGTTTTCATTATATTGCTTCCCTCCATTTTTACCAAAACAAAATCTGCATCTGCAATCACATTTGTATTCAAATCAGTTATTTACTCATTTTCCTAGATTCTCTTCTCAGTGTCCAGAAAACATTAAAGTAGATGTGTCAACACTGCTTAATTGATAACAGTTCCATCCGGTACAGATATGATGCTTCATGAAATGGATGGTTGTTAAAAATATTTTTTTTTAATCTTAAGTAATAAGATGTGTACATAGTCCTCTGACTGATACACAAACCTATGGAATTGCATGGAATTACTAGCAGAAACGTGCCAGTACAAGCAAGTTAACATTACTGTGCCTCAGGAATGTGCTGGTACAGGTGAGTTAACATAACTATGCCTCCAGACCAAATTATTCAGTCATGCCTGTCAGTTTTCTTTCCATCAGTTAGGAAAAACACATAGTAAAATACTTCCAAAATTCTTATCAGCACAGTTGCACAGATTTATGCTAACATACCAACAAGCTATTCGTAACTTAGAGTTCTTAGAATTCACCACAGTAGGGAAGGTTGCAAATTTTCCTATCATTGCGAACACCAGTTGCTGGCTTGTCAGTGACATTTTAAGTACTATGAAAAATACTTGCTCAAAACAGCATTAGATAATATAGAATCACAGAATCATAGAATCTCCAAGGTTGGAAAACAGCTCTAAGATCACCCAGTCCAACCATCCACCTATCACCAATATTTCCCACTAAACCACGTCCCTCAGTACAACATCTCAACACTTCTTGAACACCTCCAGAGATGCTGACTCCACCACCTCCCTGGGCATCTTGTTCCAGCACCTGACCACTCTCTCTGAGAAGGAGTTTTTCCTAATATCCAACTTGTATCTCCCCTGGCACAACTTGAGGCCATTCCCTCTAGTCCTATTGCTAGTTACATGGGAGAAGAGGGAAACCCCCACCTCACCATAGCCTCCCTTCAGGTAGTTGTAGAGAGTGATAAGGTCACTCCTGAGCCTCCCCTTCTCCAGACTGAACAATCCGTTCCCTCAGCCACTCCCCACAAGACTTGTGCTCCAGACCCCTCATCAGCTTTGTTGCCCTTCTCTGAACACTCTCCAGGGCCTCCATGTCTTGTAGTGAGGGTCCAAAACTGAAAACAATACTCAAGATGCAGTACAGAGGGATTATCAGTTCCCTGTTTTTCTGCTGGCAGCACTATTTCTGATACAAGCCAGGATGCCATTGGCCTTCTTGGCCACCTGGGCACACTGCTGGCTCGTGTTCAGTCAAGCATCAACCAATACCACCAGGTCATTTCCTCTACACAGTCTCCCAGCCATTCTGCCCTAAGCCTGTAGCGTTTCCTGGGGTTCTTGTGGCCAAAGTGCAGAAACTAACACACTTGGTCTGTTAAACTTCATCCCATTGGCCTCAGCCCAGCTATCCAGCTACATATACACTGAGTATCCTATCATTTAAAAAAAAAAAAAAAGCTGAAAAAGATTGGAAAATATCCCTCTAGTAGAAGGGCTTCATTATGAAGAAACATTTTTCTGATAAGATTTCAAAACAACATTAATGGTTCCAATATGCTATTTAAAGTAACAGCTCCAGGATACTGGTCCTAATGCATCTCTAAAAGTAAACAACATTGATTCTGTTCATGGTTATTCAAATACTTTCAAATGATTTCAACACAGTAGGTTACTTAGCAATATCTTATCTGTGGTTTCCATACAGACAACTAAGTTATAATTAAAAAAGAGTTAGTTGTTTTTCCTTACTTGTAGTGTGATCATTCATCTCTCCGAGTCCAGTATTAATTCCAGCATCTATGGAACTCATGATTTTATCAATCTACAAAAGAGTGAACAGTGAAAACAACTGCTGAGTGCCATCTTCATTATTTTTAGTATTACATGTGTGAAATTCTGGCATTATTATTCTCATTAAGACAACAGTATAAGCAAGATTGAACAAGGCAAAAGTCAAATGCTGACAACTAACTTCTCCACTTTGATTTTTATTTTGCAACACATTGAAAGCTAAAGCTTGAAACTGATGAAACTAATGTTTCTTCACCTACACTTCCTGCCCTGCTGATGATTAGGGTCATCTCAGTTTTTGAAACTACTTTGTCATATTTCTGTACATGGATACAAAGGAGAAAAATACATGTATTAAAATCTTTGTCAGAATAGATTTTAATTGTGTAGGCTTATTTTATTTGATGGCTGATGTGATTCACTAGAAAACAACTTAAGCAGTAATATTAATGAATAAAAATATTTTTTTGTGTGTTTAAGAGTACTAAATCATTCATGTTAAGATTTCCAGAAAGCTTCCTACCTCCCTTTTTTCTGTCTGCCCCAAGGCTACTGGCATAGGTATGAAATGTAGCTGTGCCCACATACACCACTTGTGGAACAGCACTACATTCATCTCAAAGCTTATCTGCATAATTTTAAATTAAATTGTACTGACTATGTCTGAATGTATACCTACTATATTTTCCATAAGAACAGAACACACAAAAAGTAAAATAAAAATCTAATGTCTAAGAAGGCAGACACAGTGAACTAGATTCTACCAACATTAATGTTAGGACTACTGGGAAAACTGACTCCTTTTTTAATACTACGTATTTGTCACTGGTGACAAGAGAAAATTTGGGATTTATGTAAGAATCGGCAGATTCATTCATACCTACTTTTTTGATAAATTGCATTTTTCTTAATTTAAGAACAACCAAACACTGAACTCCTCCTGAAAAAGCAAACTGACTAGTTTCAAGATTTCAACGTATCTAGACTAGTGAGATCATAATCTCATCCTAAGTACTTTTCCACCGAGAAAGTTTCTCCTTTAAACAAAAACTACCTTCAGATATCTTATCAATCCAGTCATTTAAATGAGCTGGAAAAAGTAATCAATTACACAAACTCTTTTTTTTTTCTTTTCCTGAAATAAAATGGTACTCTGGAGATGCATACACAGTCCCACGGCAGTCATTTTAAAGATAAATGCTTGCTTCTCTGTAATAGCAGTAAAAATACAAACACTTCCCATTCTTAATCTACCTCAGTAAGATGGGAGCTTTCATGTCAATGATGAATTGCTTACATTTTTTTGAAACTTAGCACAGTAGAAAGAAAAAAAAGTTAGGAGAAAACTGTATAAAACTTCCTTTAAATCAAGCTGTAAAAATAAAATAAGATCTTTTGTATGAGCAAGCATGTGTATCATACATTCAAAGCAGAAATTTATTTTAATAGCCCTGAATTCATTGTAGCTACAAGTGAATTCCCACTTCACACAAGAATCAAGTGTGTGCCAAATGTTGTGTGCCATTAGAGGGTATGTTATTTGTAGAGGGTTTGGGAAATGAAAAATCAACCAAAAATCTTAGACTCTACTCATGCTGTTTTCTCGTGTCTCTTATGGGAGGCATTGTGGTGGTGGGAAATAATTAGCAAACATATAAATAACAGCCTTTGCTACAATACTTTTTCCAATTTTATTAGTATCAGCGGTGAGGGCTTTAGTAGAAAATAAATTCAATGTCACAACTAATTATAGCATTACTTCTAGTTGACTTCATCCACTATGGAAACAGTAGACTTCATTAAAAATACAGCATTTTGAATAAAAATGCATGGCATTTTGTGCCAGCTGTTGAACCACTTTGTGTTACACTATGATATATTCTCAGGATTTGTAATGTGGAAGATCTACTTGTTATTTAATCTCTGAAACAGAAAAAATAACAGTATTTTAACAACACTGTATATTTGCTTCTTAAAAATGGCCAAAACTTACTTCTTCCCATTCTGATGTAAAGGAAGGTGTTCTCTCAGAATTTCCTTTGGAGCACTGTTGACTTGGTGTGGGTTCACTCCAGTTGCTTCTTGCTTTTTTGCCACTTGGTGGATGGGTGATAAGATTAGAATCAGATTTTGAAACATTTTTGCACAAATGCATTTCAAGCAAAGTCTTTGGTAAAGATCGTATTCTCCCAAGTGTACATGCTCGCTCAACAAATCCTCCAGTAGTAATCACCCACTGTTCGCTTATCCTTGTTGATGTGCCAACCAGTGTATGATTTTCTACTGGTTTGGTTTTGGAATGAAATATGGTTCTGTTTACAACTGGTGGCTTTTTTTTCTTAACAGGAGGATCAGAGTTGCTTTCTTTCCGTAGCTGCATCTGCTGCACTGTGCTCTTGCTCAAAATGCTTTTGTCCAGTGGACTAGTGCACTGGTTTCTTTTGCTGTACAGCTGGAGTGGGTTATCAGGTGGGTCACATGCAGGTGATGATCCATGAAGTAAACCTGCAAACTGCTCAGTGGGGTGCCCTTCAGGAAGCTCACTTTCAGTGGATGTTTCTCCCTGACAAAGACGCTCTGAAATGAAAGAGAATATCTTGTAAGAAAAAAAAAAATGATAAAATACCATAAGCAACGAAAAACTTACTTTGCAAAATCTATTTTTTATGCTTGTTTTTTTTTATATTTATTATTTTTTATTCAGAAAGAAAAGATACTTATGACAAGAGTTGATTTATTATTCTCTTAAAAAACAATTCTCTCCTTGAACTTGATTAATTTATCCTGACTGGTTGAAAGACAGCCAAAACTACTCAGCACTACGCATACATTCCAGGAAAAAGTAAATTTATAAAATAAAACAGTTTATTCCTATTCTATCCGTTCGAGGTGTCTCTTTTAATTAGTTACTGAGTTGAAATGCGTTCAAATTATAAAACTTTGTACAAGGAATTAGCTAGTTCCTTTGTAGGTAATAAAACACATAAAAAATCTGTATTGTCAGGAGGACTGCTAATATATTTTTTAATAGTCATTAATAAAAATATAATGAATTTACTCCATTATGCCTTTTTACAGACACTCTCTAAAGAATAGATTCTGAGTATTTTTATTTCAAGGAACTTACAAGGATAGCTTCAGAATTATAGAAATCTTTGTAAAATAATTGCAAATCAAGATTTTTCTTAAGAACTGAATCAAGTTTTATAAACAATTTAGCAGAAAAAGAAGGAACTACTGAAAAATATACTTTTTGACAGAATTCTCAGTGTACAGCTCTTTTTTTTCTATCTGTTTCTGTAAGGATCAGAAGAAAATTATTGAGGCCTTTTTCTACCTGTTCCTTTTTCTAACTTACTTATCATTTGAAGTGTTGGATAACATCACTCTATCCATGTGGTATTAAGTTAGCATATTCTGTTCCAAATAACTGTATCCTCACTAACAGTTGCATCTTCAGAAACTACTTCATGAGAGATGACACCTCATCCTTGCTAGAAGTTGCATGTATACACATAGTAGATTCTTAACTGTAGGACTGTATGCACAGCAAGAGCCACCAGAAGGATTCAAACATAGTATTGTGTGATAATTTGCAAAGAATGTGAGTAGTTTTCCATTATCTGCTAAAATATCTGCTTGTAAAAAAACCACAAATTTCAATATATCATTTCTAAAATAAGATAGTATTGGACATACATATGGTAGGAGAAATATTTTGGTATGTACTTCAAATTACCATTAGCTCTTCTAGTCAGCATCTTGAAAATTTAAAATTGTATACTTATGGCATTTATTAAACTAACATTGTAAAATTCTGATCAACATAAAGAATGTAACCTAAGAAAATCTAATTTTCTCACTGAAGAAGAATTGTGTAAAATATATATTTCAGACACTTTGCAACTAAAAAGATGTGGGGTATAATGTTGAAAGGCTGAATATGAGATGTTACAGAGCATAAGGAATCAGTAACTCCAGAAGAAATGGTTTGGGGCTAAAGAGCATGGGAAAAGGAGGACTTAGGACATTCTTACTTCATTACTGAAAGTTGCTGAATTAATTGCAAGTCTGCAATTTAGAAGGTGAACGTGGCATGAAAGATATTAATGATATAATGATTTATTTTGATGTTTTTCATTTTCATGAAAAATTCAATAGCTGAGATTCAACTTCAGATTAAGACACCTCTTTTTATATATCTGTAAGACTAAATATGCAAGCTTCCACTGTGGTCTCTGACCAGTTTGACAAAGTCAGTGGATCCTAAAGAGTGGTGCCACACACTGAATATTGTGGTCAAGTGAATTACTCTTTGTATTACTAAATAAGTAATACTCTGTATTACAGAATCACACAGAATCACAGAATGTCCCATGTTGGAAGGGACTTCAAGGATCATGAATCTCCTACCCCCCCCACCACAGGCAGGGCCACCAACCTCCACATTTATTTACTCTTACTTATTATTTACTCTTACTTATTTAAGTCAGACCCCTTACAGTCTCAAATTCAGCATTCAAAAAACATTCGCTGTTAATTTGCTGTTAATGAGTACTTAAAGTTTGGTTTGCCTTGATCAAAAACAGCTCCAGCAGAGATAGAATATTCTCTGTGTAGCATTCAGCTGCCACTGCTGTCATTTATTTTCCTTGATACCTTTAATTTTAACTAAGAACTTTGATAACTACATTACAAAGGAAGCAAACATCTCATAGCTAGACTTCCTTCACCCCATGATTTTGAACAATGCAGACCAAAGCTATATTGGGCAATAAAAAGGACTGGGGTTGTCAAAAAAATATAGTGTGCAGTTATGATGAATGTTAAGAAGCATGAAGCATGCATGCAGCACCATAGTCCTAGAACAGATTATCCGGACAGGTGGCGTCTCCATCTGTGGAGGTTTTCAAAGATTGTCTAGGAAAGATCATGTCTGATCTGATGATCCAAATAGGGTGCTGGATTAGATGACCTTGAGAGGTCCCTTCAAAACAAGTCTTCTGTTATCCAGTTATAACTCTAAATCTTCTGATCTTTGACTTTGTAACTAACTTAATCCTTAAATGTCTTTTAATATAGATTTGTAATATTCTTTTCATTTCCTACTGGAGCTAATATATAATAAGAATATTGAACTGGACCACATCACTGCTCTAAGCAATACAGTAGCATATTACGCACTGAATTGGTCTAAATAAGTCACAGAGTTAAAAATATATATATATCCCTGCAATAAATAATCATAAATTAATTTTCTAGAGTAAGGTTGCTTTTTTTTTCTCTTACAAATCAGTATTTATTGTTTCAGTAACTGAAGCATGAGATATTAAGAATCTTTTTCAAATTACAATTATCTCTAAAACTGCAACTGTATGTCTTCATTGCCCATGTGAATGTCCTAACAAGATCTCAGTCCCAAGAACTTCAAAGCAACCATGCCTAAAAAAAATTAAATGAAATAATCCTTCCTTTCTTAGCTTTCAAAATGTAGTATTTTATTATTTCCTGTATTTTTTTCAAACATATCAAAATTATTCTTCTATTTTGAACACCACTGTGCATTGGAAAGATCCATTTAATAAGCTGCCAACATCCTGTGTGGTTGGAATTAATCTTAAATCTATACATCTCTGAAATTCAGGCTGTCCATTCCCAAACTGTTTGATCTAACTTTATCACATGTTTTTGAATCTTTTCATTAATTGCTTCACTTTTGTTTTGTTTTGTCTTTTAGAACCAACTCAAATGGCACTAGCAAAGAATACTGTATGAAACTGTGTTACACAGATCAATATTCAGTGAACAGTTTGTTAATAGTTTTGCTTTTTCACAGTCTTTTGCATAAATCTTCTGAGAATGGAAGATATGGGGATACCGGGGAAGAAAATAGGCAGAGAAGGTAAAGCTCTTGAATCAAATTCTGATGGAAGGAAGTTTCCTATTAAAAACTATTTTATTTCTTTTTGTATCAATGTTTATTTTCATAATCTTAAAAAAAAAAAAAAATTCAACAGAAAAAGATCTCAGATCTTGCTTCCTCTCCATATACTGCTTGTCATCCCTTCTTATCTTTTTACTTGTAAATATTACCCTAAATACCAAAACATAAATAGAACTCTAGTGTCATTACAAGTACACCCACAGCTTTTCCATTACTTATGAAAATCACTCTGATACTGCCATATCTGTAGTGCATGGAACACATTTACATTTGAAACAAGAATAATTCAGTTCCACCGTAATCTCAAAGCTACAGGTAAGTATTGCTATTATTATGCTGGCATTTGGGCAGCAGACTGCAATTCAATCAGCTATTTACACACTGGTTCACCCCAGCACAGTTGCTTGTGGTACATGCATGGATCTCTGTGGAATATCATTTCTCACTTAGAAATTTTGCATTCATGTAAACTTGGAAATCAGCTTATTCACATTTGCATCTCAAGAGATTCCATGCTCAAAATTGAAATACATTCAGTAGAATCATAGTTATTAATAGTAGTAATGAAAGAGCTGTAATAGATAAATTAAAACGAAAGAGTTACATCTTTAACAGGCATTGCTGTTGCCATGGCACGAGTTTCTAATGTAAAATAAAAATCCACTAAAAATTTGTTCTATGGTTATGGTAACAACCGTATTGTGAAACCTGCATGAGTAATATAATCATGCTCTGTTCTTGTTTGATCCAAAAAGATGTTTTTAGGAATATACTCTGCACATATGTAGTATCTGTCCAAAAAAGCATAATCTCGACTATCTTATCCACACACTGCGTTGGTAGATAAAACAGTCATACCTGAGTAATTATTGGAGAGTACACTCTTGTCCCTTCCTACCACTTATGTAAGTTGGAACCATTTGAAATAGATGGATGGTAAGAAACATCATCTTATTTTCATAGTAAAGATTGCTTTGGACACACCTTGGACACACCTTCACTTGTGACCTTGATTGTATTGTCGAAGTGACATCATAAAATGGGACACTGAACAAGAATATGTGTAAGACAGAAGATTTAAAGACTGAAGTAGCAATATTCATAAAATCATAGAATCATAGAATGGTTTGGGTTGAAAGGGACCATTAAGATCTCTAGTTCCAACGCCCCTGCTATAGGCAGGGTTACCTCCTTCTAGATCAGGTTGCTCAAAGCCCCATCCAGCCTGGACTTGAATGCTTCCAGGGAGGGGGCATCCACAACCTCACTGGGCAACCTGTTCCAGTGTCTAACCACCCTCACAGTAAAGAATTTCTTCCTAATATCTAGTCTAAATCTACCCTCCTCCACTTTAAAGCCATTTCCCCTCGTCCTGTTGCTACATGCCTTTATAAAAAGTCCCTCCCCAGCTTTCCTGTAGGCCCCCTTCAAGTACTGGAAGGCTGCTATAAGAGCCTTCTCCAGGCTGAAGAGCCCCAACTCTCTGGTCAGTATGACATTATTTCACAGCAAACAGCATGGTGCTATGATCAAGATCTAGATCTTTCGTGGCAGTTATGTTGTCTGCAAATATCTTTGATGAGACAGCTCTACATTTTCTCACTCTAGGAAATGTTATAGCAAGGTACCATGAACCTGTGTGAGAGATACAACAACATGATTACTAAACAACTAATGAAGAATGTTGGTTTCTGCTGTCAACAGCAACAGCATAGAAACTGAACAATAGTGTCCAACCAGACTGCTGCTTCTCCTTCTGTTTCCTTCTAAATCTAATGATACCACCAAAAGCTGGTTTGCAAGGTTGGTGTCAATTGTTTCCAGGCTCTGTGCCCAGGTTCCAATGCTACCAGCTTCTCAAAGCCACGTAGTCCCTTGAGAATCCTGTTTCTGTGGATTGTGTGTTTGCTCTCAGTAGCTTCATAACTGCCAAATCAATCATGAAACATTACAGTCTGCACTTGACTGTGTACAGAAGGATTCTACTGACTATTGCTACCTTCCTAAAAGTTTAACTGTCCATGTTTTACTAATCTGTTTTACACTGACCCATCAGGAACTACAGAAGATAAGAAAGATTTTGAGGGTATAGACAGTTTGGTACAGAGTTTTCTGAACATGACTTGCCTAATGAAGTAAAAAGCTTTCAGTAAAGAAGGATATTAGCTAGTAATTATTGCTAATTCTAAGCACATTACAATATTCAAATATAGCTTTTGCTCAAAATTTCAGAAATAGGAGTGAAATGCAATGCAAGTACATTTTATTTTTTATAGAGCTGTGTTCACTTTCCTGCACGTTTTTATGATTTTTTTCTTCTACAGTGCATTCTGTATTTGAGGCAGTCAGAAATGTAACTTTTACATAGATCACACAGGGTTAATCTTTAACTGCAAGATTCAGCTTAGACAAAAATACAAAGCTGCAACTGCCACCTCCATAATGCTGTTTCCATGAGGATTTCTTTCTATGTGACTATATAAGGAATGGTTCCTAGATATCTTAATGACAGACAGAGTTTCATGAAACATAACATTTCACAGCACAAGAATGTGCCTTATACCTGCTCTTCAAAATAAGAATTCTCCAGAAAACAGACATACAGATTTATGGATTAAAAACTTAATGCAGAAGAAATAATGTTCAACATCCCCCTAGTGATAAACTGGACTATTTCAACACCCAGGTTCAAGCTAAAATTCTGTTAGAATATCTCAAGTCTGCCATGCAGCAAAAAGAATAAAAAATCAGTAAAACTTTGTAACACTCAAGCAGTCTTTCATAAGAAATTCAACAAAATGAATGGATATTGATGCAAAATGTAATTTTGCAGAAAGCTCACATATAATTGCATTGAGAAATTCTGTGGTAATCTTTTCTTGCAGGAGAAAGCTAGCAGTTGAGTGGGATGTGGCTGTACTCAGAAAGTGCCTGTTAATTTGACAACACAGTACAGCAGGGAAGCGGAAAAAAAGGAGAATTTGGTGACACTTAATAACTAAAATCTGTGCAAACCAACATGAATATAACAGATGAGCTCTTGAAACCAAATCTGTTTGATGAATCATAGAATCATAGAATGACCTGGGTTGAAAAGTACCACAATGATCATCTAGTTTCAACCCCCCTGCTATGTGCAGGGTCGCCAACCACTAGACCAGGCTGCCCAGAGCCACATCCAGCCTGGAAGATTCTAATGAAATCTAGTTAATTGTTCCACTGCTGATATTTCATACATCAAAAGCAAAGAAGGAATGAACAGGAAAGTCCTTCACCAACTAGGAACAAAGCTTACTAATTGATAATGCAAAAGAGACTGGAAAAATAATGAATTTTTGAAGTGCTACTTCTAAATGGAGATTTTGCTCAACAATTTTGACACTTCTAGATGGAATAAAGGATTTGCTTAAGTAACCTTTCAGTGTCCTCAAGCAGAAGATGTACAGAATCATAGAATGACTTGGGTTGGAAGAGACCTCAAGAATCATCAAGTTCCAAACTGCTGCCACAGGCAGGGTTGTAAACCGCTAGATCAAGTACTAGATCAGGTTGCCCAGGGCCCAATCCAACCCAGTCTTGAACACCTCCAGGGATGGTGCATCCACAACCTCTCTGGGCAGCCTGTTCCAGCATCTCACTGCAGCGTCTGATGCATGGACTCAGATGTGACCGATCCAAATCGTTTATTACAAGTTCTCACATCACTTATATATCTTCACAAGTTTTCTTTTTCTAGCTTTCCCATTTGCCCCTACAACTTTCCCATCCACCTTTCCATGTCAACAGAGCATTTACAAAACACTCTTCAACAGTTCATGCGGCTGCTTATCCGATCAGAGCCGTGAGCTGTTCTTTCTTCTTCTAGAGATGACCTTGGTTCTCATGCTGTTTATCTTGCTCCACAGCTGCTACTCTGAACAGTTTTTCTTGTATTCCCACATCTCACCACCCCCTCAGTGAAAAACTTTCCCCTAACATCTAATCTAAATCTTCTCTCCTTTAGTTTAAAACCATTCCCCCTTGTCTTATCACTGTCTACTCTTGTAAAAAGTTGATTTCTCTCCTGTTTATGATTTCCCTTTAAATAATGGAAGGCCATAATGTGGTCTCCCCACAGTTTTTTCTTTTCCAGACCGAATAAGCCCAGCTCCTTCAGCCTGTCTTCATAGGAGAGGTGCTCCAGCCCTTTGACTACCTTCACAGCCATCCTCTGGACCTTCTCCAAAAACCTGACATCTTTCCTGTACAGCCGGCCTCAGACTTGGACACAATATTCCAGATGGGACCTCACAAGTGCAGAGAGGGACAATCATCTCCCTCTCCTTGCTGGCCACCCCTATTCTGATACAGCTCAGGATACTGCTGTCCTTCCAGGCTGCAAGAACACAGTACTGGCTCATGTTACGTTTTTCATCTACTAGGACTCCTAAATCCGTCTCAGAAGGCCCACTCACAAGGAGTTCTTCTCCCAGTGTTTATTAATATCTGGGATTACCCCAACCCAAGTGTGAAACCTTGCATTTTCATTTGTTGAACCTAATTAGGTTCGCATGGGCCTATCCTTCGAGTTTATCAAGGTCCCTCTGGATGGCATCCCTTCCTCCTGCTGTACTAACTGCATCACTCAGCTTGGTGTCATCAGCAAACTTGCTGATGGCACACTCAATCCCATTACCTATGTCATTGATAAAGGTGTTAAAGAGTACTGGTCCCAAGACAAAAGTCAAAAGAATAGAAAATGTATGTTCTGGCATTTGCACTGATGGCACACTTCTTCAATTGCTTACCTTGATAAAGCATCTACTTCTGATCTGAGCAGTATTTTTCAGATACTTAAGATGGGACACAAGGTTGTTTGCCTCTGCCTTCTAGAAAGAGTCCAGTGGAGGGCCACAGAGGCGACTAGGGGCCTGGAGCATCTCCCACACAAGGAAAGGCTGA
Source organism: Pavo muticus (assembly GCA_016647715.1). NCBI lineage: Eukaryota > Metazoa > Chordata > Aves > Galliformes > Phasianidae > Pavo > Pavo muticus. The sequence goes on from JACDJE010000012.1 coordinate 1,642,224, forward strand.
GTGACCTGGGACTGATCATCATGGAGAAGAGAAGGCTGAGAGGGGATCTCATAACTTTATCAATATCTAAAGTGTGCTAGCCACGTTGATGGGGTTAAACTCTTCTCAGTGGTGAGCAACAATAGAAAAAGGGGCAATGGACACAAGCTGAAACACTGGAAGTTCCATACTAACACAAGGAAGAACTCCTTTACTGTGAGAGTGATGAAGCACTGGAACAGGCTGCCCAGAGTTGTTGGGTCTCCTCTGGAGATATTCAAGACTCATCTGGACATCTACCTGTGTGACCTACTGTAGGGAACATGCTTTAGCAAGGCAGTTGGACACAATGATCTCTAGAGGTCCCTTCCAAGTGCTACGAGTCTGTGATTCTGTGAACCTCCTTTTCTCTCTCTTCCTCTCCTCTCATCACAACAACAAGCTCATCTACACACTGTTTCACCTTATAATTTAGTTTCAAAGCCTGTAAATATTGAATCAAACCTTAAATAAGAAATAATGCAAAATAAAAGCCTCAACACTAATGGCCTTATTTAACATGACACTGTTCCCGAGAAGAAAAGTAATATTGAAGAAATGGTACTGCTTTTTGCAAAATTTCTTGCTAGGGAGTAGAAATAAAGCAGTTAAGACATTAAGTGTCTAAATCTCAAAAATGTCTAAAAATATCTCAGACTGCAGAATTATAGTACAGTTCTAGAGGCAGATACAGTCATAGTCATGGAAGATTACATCTGGAACTGCAAAGTTTTCCAATTCTTTGTAGAATATAAATTATCTTGAAAAGTATTTATAAAATATAAAAGATCTTAAATCAATCAAGCAAAGAAATAAAAACGACAAACAAATAGCCTAGACATAGTCCTGGGCAACCTACTCTAGGTGTCCCTGCTTAAGCAGGGGGTTGGACCAGATGACTTCCAGAGGTCCCTTCCAACCTAAAGCAATCTGTGACTCTGAAGCTAAAAAATTACATGCAAAAGAATTTAGCTAAGAATATTATTTTTCTAGATACAGTGACAACCTCTAAAAATGTTTACTTTTCACAAATTACTTTAGAAGGTAGTGTCACATTACAGTATTTAAAAGCAGATTCTGTGAAAAGAGGGAAGAAATTCAGGTGACTAAATACAGATGTCTATGGACATTCTTGACACAGTAAGGTATCCAAGGTGGCTGGAAGGGCTGACACACATTTTAATGGAAACTTGAGTCTTTCTGGGAAAGTAGATAGAGATAGAAAATGTTTCTGGGATGTTGCAAATGGTATAGACATCTCTGTTCATGTACTTGAATTGCTTCCTTGTTGTCAAATGCTAGCAGACATGGAGTAGAGATGGTGGTATCCATATAGACAACACATCTCAAAAAATCCATTAATGTAAATTAAATTATGTTTTGAAGAAATTCTCTGCATATATCTCACTTTAGCTGACTTGGACACACTTACATTTGACAGGAACTCAAAACATAGCATTTTAAGTAGATTGTTGGATAAATCTACCAAATTACCCATCAGGTTAAGAAGTGTGATCATCTGAATGTCGCTGAGCATGAAATGATACCAGATATCAGCTCAGGACATTTTGGAAAGTTACGTGCATTTGGAACATGGAATTAACCTGCTCTGAATTGACTATCACTGTTAGGAATGTCAGTGTGAAGCTTTATTAAGCTAACAGAATGAAGAAATGCACTAGATCATTTCCAGATTTAGTTACAGGAAAAACAAGCATTAGAAAATAGTTCAAACATGGAAGAACAGTGAATAAGCTTGAAAGATGACAACTTTCAGGTTCCACCACAAATGTTATATTATTAAAGTCCCTTACTAGCATAGAACAAAAAGCATCCAGGGAGCCAAAAGGACCAGCTGAAAATAGGAAAGAGAAATTATTGATCTGGAGCTGTTTCAGGCAAAATTTGCAAACCAGTCCCTTTCAGACTACTTGCATTAGTATTTGGGTAACTGTATTTTATCAGCACTTACAGAAGTTTTCTCCTTGTCTTAAAACAACAGATAGATGTAAGACAAAATTTCATTTTAATACTTTTTTTCTACTTGGTATTCTTACATTAATTAAAAATATGACTATGAAGAACTGTATGAATAATTCTAACTAGTTGCTGGTCACAAGCTCCCAAAGAGACATATCCTTTATATTCTCAAATATAGGTCAGTTCTTTTGGATAGAAACAGAGGGGCTGCCATTCATGTTTTTGATCTACAGAGGTGGATACAGTTCAGTCCAATTAAAAATCCACTTACATAATTGGTCGAAAAGACATGCAATGCAAGTGCTACTCATAGTAATGCTGAATGATTAAACTTCTCTCAAGATCATGTGAGAGCTACAGGACAGAGCTTTATTTAGTGAATATCTGTGGTAACAGAAAACATTGCCACCCACTCTTCAGTCAGAAGGTATAATTCCAACAGCTCCACTGCCAGAATCATTTGTAAGAATGGCCTTTGATATGCTTAGGGCAAATAAGTTGTGTGAATTTAGGTAAAGTAGCTGTGTGTTTTTTTTGTTTTTGTTTTTTTTTACTTATTTTGCTTTAAATGGATGAGAAAGTGCTCATGGATACTGCTCTGCTGAACTCTCTTTGAGGTGGCAAGAATGAAAGAAGAGCAATGACAAAGGTGCTGGCAACATCTTCACAGAATTCTGCCACTCAAGAAAGGATAACAATTCTCTACAATGTAAGGGTCAGCTCAGCTTGCCTCTCTGATACACATCAGGTGGATACTCCCTAAAGCACCAAATTGTTTTTCTTTTCAAGTACATTACACCTACTAAGAACACAATTTTCTTAGATAGATGGAATAATGTGCATGATCACAGAATCATGGCATATTCTAAATTAGAGGGGACCCAAAGGATTATCAAGTCCAACTCAGGGCTCCACACAGGACTACTCAAAATTCAAACTATATATCTGAGAGTGTTGTCCAAACACTTTGAACTATGTCAGCTTGGGGTTGTGCCCACTGCTCTGGGGAGCCTGTTCCAGTGCCCAGCCACCCTCTGGTGAAGAACATATTCCTAATCCCCAACCTGAATATTCCCTTATGGAGCTGCCTGCCATTTCCTCGGGTCCTGCACCGTTCACCAGATCAGAGAGATCAGCACTTCTACAGTTATGAATTATTATGATGACAATAAATGTTAGCGCAAACCACTGCCTTGTATTGATTAAACTTCAGGCTCCGTGATTTTGACCCGTACAATAATTCTATGAAATTTACCTTGTTGTTGATTGCAATGAGCATGCTTTCTATCTCTCTTCAGTTCTCAATTTTAGGGCAATTAGTGGCTTACAGATTCTTTATTAATATAAAACTTCACAAGTAATCAAATAATTAATTCCTGTTTTTCATGTGTTGACCCATCATTCTATTTTGCTATCTTTACTTCCGATGAGAGGTCATGTAGCAGAACTGGATCATTAGAACACTTTATGAGTCAAAGGGATTGTAACAGAATCATAAAACTTCATATTTCAATTAAATTGATAGTTGTAGAAAAATTAATATTGCATTACTGAAAAAGACAATTCCTTGCTTGCCTCAAATCCACTGTGGCTGCTATACAGCTCCGTGGAGGTGCAAGATCAACCTACTTTGAAATAATAGTGAACCTTCTCGTGTTTTCTTTGATGCAGATTTGAAGTGCTGCTCCAACAAATTGTCTAACCTGCCCAACACAGGAGAACTGAGCATGCAGAAGTACTTCACTAAATCTATCATAATTAACAAATAATTGCAGAAACAATATTACAATTGTTTTAATTAGCATATTCCTCATTTGGAATAAATTGGAAATCAAACAATCACAGTCTCCTGAGAAATTTAAACAAGATAAATTTTCCCTCTTAAAAAAAAAGAAATAGACATCAGCCACTCAACTTACCACATAACACTGTGACAGATATCAGTACAGAGCTAAAGCTTACAGATTTTTTGTTGTCGTTGTTTGTTTTTAATTTTAGGGAAAAATATTGTTAAATAATCAGAAATGATAATAAAAACATTTTAATCATGTTTTGATTAAATATGGGCAAACACCTTATTGCTCTCATTTTGTATCTGACAGGAAAGAAAAAAGATAGGGACAAGAAAGGAAGAGAAAACAGCGTGAGAATAAAAAGGAAAAGAGGGCAGCCATTCTGAAGACCAAATATTTTAAAGCCAGATGAGAGTTTTCATTTCAATTAATCCTAAAAATGATTTTTTAAATGTACAAATAGTTTTTATGATTTTTAATAGCATTCAAAAATCTCATGAGATACAAATATGAAATGCTAAGTATTACTTGCACCTTAATATTTTTATGTAAATACATGAAGAAGGAACATGGGAAGGAACACAATCAAAAAAGTAGAGATATACACTTCTGGAATAGTTTACCTTGAATGTTACAGCATTGTTAATACTTCAGATTATGTTATTATTCTGTCTGTACCCACTGAAATGGAAGAAGGTTACTGGTGGTGGTAGGAACAAGAGACATGCATTAATAATTTATATTCAGAGTTCCAGGAGTTTTTAAATTAACAAGGAGTGAACTACAAATTGTGACATGTTTACTTGCTTTTCACCATGCTAGTTAAGAGACAACTGTGGTTTTTTTCAAGTCTTTAGATAGAAAATAAGACATTAACCTATTTAAAGCTTTTGCCCAGAAACTAAAGAGCAAGGTAAATCTTAAAATAATTGGAATAGCTCCCATTCTAGTAAGCAAAGAATGAAAGGCTTTTTTTTTTTTAAGCATCTTCTTTTCTTCCAACTCTGTATGTTGATATGTACTGCACCTTGGTCAAACTTAACTTAAAAAAATAAAAATAAGAGAAAAACATCTGAAGTAGACTAGAGTTTAGGGCAGCATTAGCCTGACTTCTCCTGAAGCTGATAAGTATAATAAAATGTCAAAATGTCTTAAAAAGGAATATTGACACAGTTGTTGGTAACTCAAACTCACAAACTAAAGGGAGGAAATCCCATTTGAACTTGTCCTGCATGTAAGAACATAGAATTAGGAGGTTTATGTCCCTAAACAGTATTTACATCCAATAGTACAAGATGTAAAAAAATGACCCTAGATTGTATGCATCGCTCCTAGGACACTAAATATGAAAATCAGTTTTCACTTCTAAACATAGGCTCATTCTTTCACAATTTAATCTTTACTGAAATATTTGTGGAAAGCAGAGCTCCTAAGATCTCATTTTACACTGTATGCTAAATGCAATGCATAAAACATAGCTTGAAAATTAAAAAATAAAATAAAATAAAATAAATGTGTAAAAATAGTCTTATTTCTCATATTTATGTTCTTAAATATTCAAGAATAGTAAATTAGAAAAGGAAAGTGAGAAAAAAAAAGCAGAAGCTAAGGGGGCATCATGGAAGAGCCTGAATTCCAGTTCCAGAGAACTATGGCATGTTACCAAAACTGTACTTCCCTTCTGCCTTCTTTCTACATCTCTGTCTTCTGCCAGGCTTGATCAAGACACCAAAATACAATGCCTCTCTCTTTCATTTCTGCCATCTTCCTCTCTCATAGTATCACAGCTGTTGCCAATATATATTACTGCCCAGGTACAAGCACAGGTTTTAAATTACTTGTTCAATGACCCCTGCTCAGTTTGATATCTATTGTATAATGTTAGTTTTATTATGCACCTTTTCTGAGGTCAATTGTGTTTAAATGAGACTTTTCTTAACAATGAGATAACAATGAAATTACATTTGGTAATACATTTAATTTTGCAAGGAGGTGAAGAAAATTTATTGTTATGTCAAGCTTCTGGGCTGGAAGTGGATACCAAGATCACTGCTGATCTGAGCAGCACAAAGAAAATCAACACTTCAGAAGCTTGATGAAATATCTTTGAGAATTCCAATAATATCTGCAAAAAGAGGAGGACAAAGCTAATTAATTAGCCATCTGTAATGAAGACAGAAGGCATCAACAATCATTTTGTAGATTCATTTTGTCTCCTCCTATATCCTACTCCAGTGACAAGTCTGCCACCACTCACTACAGTGGTCTCCAAGTAGTTGCTTCTAGCAATAATGCCTGCAGCTTGAAGACGTCTATCTTCTTATAAAAAATTCCTTCCCCACAATTTCAGTGGGAATTTTGCAAATCTGTCAGTAAGAACACTGCATATGTTTTTCTCATAAATCTGACATCATGCCAAATTTCCAGTATTCAGATTGTTTTCAAAGTTCCAAACTGGTTGTTTTTTTTGTTTGGTTGGTTGGTTGATTTTTTGGGAGTTTGGGAACACAGAGGTGCATTCTTAGAAGATATCTTTGCACATGTGACACAGATAAGGTGAATAATAGTAATTATTCAACTAAATTCACAATATGAAGCTATTAGGTGTTGGAAGAAAAATGTAATTCAGCTGATGTTTTCATGGTAGAATATTCAACATGTTCCAAATAAAGGTGTGAATAAAAATTTAAACTGTTTAGAAAGAAACTTGATTTTTTCCATATTCCATAGACTCACAGAATGGCTTAGGTTGGAAGAGACCTCAAACTTCATCTAATTCCAACCCTCTGTCATAGACAGGGATCTGGCTGCCCAGGGCCTCATCCAACCTGACCTTGAATATCTCCAGGGATGGGGCATCCACAGCCTTTCTGAGCAACCTATTTCAGTGCTTCACAACCTTCTGAGTAAAGAATTTCCACCTAACATCTAACCTAAATCTCTCCACTTTCAGTTTAAAGCCATTCCCCCTAGTCCTATCCTTATCTGTCCATGTATAAAAGTCAATCCTCCTCCTCTTTATAAGCTCCCCTTAAATACTAAAAGGCCACAATGAGGTCTCCCCACAGCCTTTTCTTTTCCAAGCTAAACTAGCCCAAGTCCCTCAACCTTTCTTCACAGCAGAGGTGCTCCAGCCCTCTGATAATCTTCATGGCCCTCCTCTGGACCCGCTCCAGCAGCTCTGTATCCTTCCTGCACTGGAGGCCCCAGGTCTGGACACAGTATTCCAGACGGGGCCTCATGAGGGTAGGTAGAGTAGAGGGGCACACAGACCCTTCCCTGTCCCTGTTGGCCAGCCCTTTTTGATGCAGCTTAGGATACTGTTGGCCTTCTGGGCTGCAAGAGCACACTGCTGGCTCACATTCAGCTTTTCATCCACCAGGATCCCCGAGTCCTTCTCCAATTCCCCCGGAGAGTAACTGAATTGTTTAAAAGAGAGCAATTATTTATTAGAATTTTACAAACTGTTATGAATTCTGTCCATCAAGTCATGAAGACATAAGTCATTTAATTCTGAAGAAAACATTTTTTTGGAAGGATGGAAAGAGAAAAAATGAATATAATTTAAGCTTCTAGTCTTGGTATCAAACTAAGGCTGAGTCATTAAATTACTCTGAAGGCAGCTGTAATGATATAAAATGTTACTTTGTAGCAGCTGTTCACTGTGAGTACTCTGTTAAGAGATTGCCCCTTCCAAAAATAAGTTGTGCTATCCAGTTGAATCAGTGCTGATTTCAGTGAAACATCTGAACTACCTGAAGTGGTAATTTTCCTTCCAGTAAGGGAAAATCAAATTTTACACAAGCTCTGCTGGATACAAATGACAATGCATAGATCTTGTTTATGAAACACAGGCAATGTTTATAGTTACCAAATTTAATGGTGAATTTGCTTCTTTGGAAGACTTTCTAGATGACGGGAAAAGTGTAAATGTGACTGAAAATGGTTGTATGGAATCTGTATTGAAACTGTAAAATATCCTTCTCTTCTAAGTATTAATACAAGTGTACACTAGAAATAAACTGAAGACCAAATACTTCAACACTGTCTTGTTTAATGGCTGCCCATCTAAACATCTACAGAAAATTCATAGAAAACAATTTTTTTTTAAAAGCTACATAGTTTCAGAAATCTTGCAATATTTTTGCAGTGCACAGAAAAGACCATGAAATTTGCTCAAAAAACAGAGCAAACTGGTGTACGCTACACTGTGTTCTAATATCAGTTCTCAAGCTAGAGGCAGTTTAAAGACTGCACAACTGGCAATTCTATAGGCATATTCTCTTTTAAAGTAAAATACTGGGGCTTCCAAGGGAATTTGGCTTTGTTTTTTTTGCCTACCTTTGTCAAGTACCTTTAAAAATCCCAACTATATATTTTTAAATTTAAAAATCTAAAATTTATAAATTACGAAAAGTGTTATAAATTACAAAAAGCAACTTGTTTCTGAAGGACTACACCATAAACTCTGAATTACTTCAGAAGTCAATTTAAAATATTTATACCCCACCATTATTACAAGATTGTTTAGCTTCATGTCATGAATTTAAAACATGCGGATTTAGATTTTTCTTTAATTATTTTCTATTATTTTGCAAGACAGATGACATTCTGCACAACATAATACAACAAACTAAATGAGAGGCAGATAGTACCCAGTATTCTTAAAACTTATGAGAATATATAAGACAATTATTTCTTTGTTCTGTTTAAGACAGACAGGCTCTCCAGGGTCCTGAGAAGCTGTTTGTACTGGAAGTGGTCATATAAAAGTTTACTTTATTCTGCCTGCTGCAGCAGAACAGGAAAACTATGGAGAAAAAATTGTATTAGGAGTCTGCAGTGTTACCATGATTGCCAAGTTCAATTACATGCTCAATCCTTTTATGATCTCTTCCACAGCAACTCATTTAGCTCTTAGACTTATCAACAACTTTTTTAAAGAAAAACTGGATTCATCCTCCTCCATCCTTTTATATCCAACTCTATGAGAGTTAAAGTTAGAAAATATGAGAGTTTGAGACCCTATCTGTGCATCTGTGAATCTTCAATTTAAAAAGCTGTTCTTCTTTACCCTCCCACTGCACAGCTCCACCTTTCCTTATAGGATATCAACTCCTACACCTGCACACCCTTGCAGTCTTCCCTTCTACAATATTATCCCAATCCACATCATCTACCTTCTATTCTCTCCTAGTACACATTTCATATTCCCAGAGAACAACTCAAACTCTATGTTTTCTAACACTTCTTTTCTGACAGTCCTACCAAGCAAACCACACTAAGCACAAATTGCTACAGAGATTTGGAATGTGATTTATCTAAATATGAATATAGTCGTAAGCCTAATATCACAGTGCAATGTCATGCAAAAAAATAGAATTTAAGGTCTGAGATACAGTGTTGCTTGTTCACACAGTGTTTTCCTATCTACTGTGCTTTGTCTTTCGGTGCTTTCAGAACCAAAGAGTTCTCATGTAAGCCTACACAGGTATTGCTACTAGGTTTTGAATTGTTTGCATTATCTTACATGTTCAGTCCACAATAGAGCAAAATGGTAAAATGGGGATAACACTGACCTTACATGGTAAAATAAGTAATTGTTATAACTGTTTTACTACTACTGCAACAATTACTATTGTTAAAGATTATCAAACTATTTTATAAGATCTTTCTTTCCTGAGCACCATCTGCTCATCTTTGGGTCTAGGGAAAAAGGATATTTATATTTACTCAGTTACGCACTTACTTTTATTCCCAAGTCTTTGTCTTCTGATTTCCTTGGACTCATTTTTCCTTAATCTAATATTGGCCAAAAACTTCATGGACAGGACACTTCATGGACACTGTGCATTGACTGTATTTATTGCCACCCATTAACTTCAGTTCCAAGAGAAAACCATGACCTTGGTGGAGGAACGCAGTCTCTAAAGCCTTTGCAAAGTGACATGTGAATATGGGACTGGGCCACAGAATCTAGTTCTTAGTGAAGAACAGGGACTGGTTCCAAAACAGCTGCTCATAACCATTTAAGACAAAACAAAACAAAGCAACAACAGTGGCAATGAAACAATCCTCAAAAGACAAACAAAATTCCCCTTCAAAAAAGCCAACAGAGTTTACTTTGCAGCAAATCGGCAGGTGAGATTAAGAATACTTGAGATGTCCATGGTTCTTTCATCTCCATATAATTCTTTGAGGGAAAATACCCAGAACATCTTCCAACAAACATAACATCCATGAAGCTGTTGCAATAGTCACGCATACGGTGTTAAAATATGCCACTTCGCAATAGATTTGTTATTTTCAGAGTGCCATATTTCTCACAAATAGCATGAAAATAATGATTTTGTGATAATTCTGCTTCTGATAAAACATAAATGGTGATAAATTGCCATTAAGTTCGGCAAGAGAAGCCTTGTTAAAAAACCTACAAAACTTACTGAATTAATATATGAAACTGTCTCAGAACAGATTTAAGGACTATATTACTTAGCATGACCATTTGCTTAATGTTTATGGGTTTTAGTGCTAATTTTATTACAATAAAATTTCTGGCTTTAATGAACTGCAAGTAAATAAAATAGATTGTCAAATTATTTTTAGAAGTAATTCACTTTTTTTCTAGTAATGTGTAATTATAACTGTCAGAATTCTCTGGAATCATTTTTCAGGAACAAATGTGTAGCAGTTTATCTCTATTTTGGAAGCCTAGTATTATACTAAGTTATACTTTTCTATTGTATTCACAGTACAGCTATGCAAAGTTTAAGCAGGATACAAGCCTTCTGTTTGTTGACTGCATCTACTTATGTCATGCTGTAAAGATATGTAAACCTTTAAAAAGCAAACTGCATAATGAAACTGCTGAGAAATAGAATACATACCTGTCAATAGTTTAAATGTAGCTTATTAAGCTTCAAATGTTGAAAGCTAATGCTTTAAAATATTGAAAAAAAAAACATAGATCCAGTTTTGTTTGCTATTTACATTTGAATATTGATGTTTGTTCAGCATAGTCTCCAAGTGATTAGTTAGTGTTTTTCCCTGCAGTAAGTGTATACGTATTTCTAATTAGCCACCAGAAGTGTAAAACAGATTTGTTCAGTCTGCATGTAGAAAGGGCTAAGAATATGATAAAAAAATTAAGATCGCTAATTTCGCTTTCAGTTCTACATCCTGGCAATTACCTCTTACATAGGCTGCACTTTTATTACATTAATTAGTGATTTTTCAAAAGACTTAAATTGAGGAAAAACTTTTTTTTTTTTTCCCAGGGAAAAGCAATGCTCTTTGATATTCTTTTTTTTTATCTAGAAAAGGACAGTATACAATTACATATGAGTAACTTTATTCATTTCAATTGACCAGTTATCTTCAACTTATAGTGCATGAGCAAAGCTACCTGTATATGGAACTTCTGCATGGATTGGTGTCTGTAGAAACTGTTTTTTCCTGACACTAAAATAGGGACAGATTTGGATTTTTTGCTTAGCTTTAAGTGTTTTAGAAGACACACACACCATGTAGTGACGACGCAGTTTGTACAGGCAAAAGGCAAAGTCAGCAAGTACTTCAGCAAAAGGCCTGTTCTCATATAATAAACTGTCATAATGCACAGTTCAGTAGCAGAGACACTGTAGATAGGCGAGTTAATATTTCTACTCAGCCTGACTATGTAAGAAAAAATTGCAGCAGAGACCCTATCTCAGTATTGTCATGTTTTGGGGGCTGCAAAATGCTCCTATTTAACCATGGACAACTGTGATTCTTAGGAAAAGAAAAATGTAACCTTCAAACTCACTTCTCCCTCCAGGTAAAAGAACTGTACACTCAAGGAAGTGAGATAAAAGCAGCAGAGTTCCTTATCTGTATGTGCAGAAAAGTTACACTTCATTAGTTTTTTAAATTCACATTTTCTTCTCACTGCTAAAAAGAAATAAAGTTCTTATTTTTCCTTTCACTGCATTTAGCGTCTTCTTCTTAAAATGCCTTTTTATTGCCTCAATTTTTACTTAAAATTGAGGTAAGTAGTAAATAGGATCTCCTATTACAGTGCTGTTGGAAAATATTCAAAAATAAAAAATAAATGAATAAAAAATCATGACAAAAGTTGCTTCAAAAATGAATGTGAGATATCAAGTATATGAGGCCAAGAAAGACAATGCCAGTGTAAGAATTTCAACCTTTGTCATTTTACAAACTCCAAAAAATCCACATCATTTTAATACATAATTTCTCTGTTTCTCATACTACAGCATCTGTTCTGAAGAGTACTTAACCTAATTCATACATTTAAGAACAGGCTAAAACTATAACATCGTTATTTCTGATTTGTCAGAAATTTTAACATAACTTACCAATAAAATTTTACTGCAGATTTAACACAGAAGGAGACTTCAATGTGGTAAATTTAATTTGTAGTAAAACTAATTAGCTTGATACACTTTATGTAAGCATTAGGCCTACTGTTCACTTCCTATTTAATGCAAGAGGAAGGACTCTTGGAGCTAAAAAAGCTGAAACATGAAAATCACCAACAGGACTCCTGAGAAATACACAGCTCAGGGACACAGTGAGCTCTGCAGTTCCACCTACTTCCTATATTTCCTAGGAGACCACTTAATATGAAGCGATGCAGGTTTTGTCCAGTCTGGGAGAAATTATTCACACTGGGGTACACTGGGCACAGTTCTTATGTGAGCACTCAAGACTGGGAGCTTTGCACAGCGCTGTGTTCAGGCTAAAAGCAAGAAAGCAACAGCCATGTTCCAGTGCTGGTATTTTACTGGTTGCTTAGGCAACCCTGATCCACTATGAGGAAACTGGAAAAGTAATCTCACTGAATGGAATCCACTCAATTCAGAACCAGAAATATCCAGTTTATGAAGAGCATTTTTTGTACAGGATGAGAAAAACTGTGTATTTGTGTTGTGGGTTTGTGTGTGTGTGTGTGTGTGTGTGTGTGTGTGTGTGTGTGTGGAGTATTTTATACCAACAAAATTGGAAAATAACTGATATTAAGAAGTTATTTCAAAAATTATTAAAGAAGTTGAATTTTAAACTCACTGTTCAGACAAAAATAATCATTGGTACACTGCATCGGCTTAGTAATAAGCAAAGCATTAAAAAGTTTTGGATTAATTTTTGTTATACGTATATATGAGCGAGATTTATGGAAGGCATTCTCCTATTAACTTTATGGTAACTTTTACATCGGTAAGATATCCTGGATACGATCTTCTTGAGCTTCTGGATCTAATTTACCTAGCTGATGTCTTGAAAATAAGAGAATAGGTTTTGTAAAATCAATGCAATCTATACATTTCTACTGCACCAAATCGAGGTTGTCATAGCACACCCCTGGCAACACCACTGATTCTGCTGGTGGGATCCTTGTGCCATCTCAAAAAAAAAATAATCCAGTAATCTATATTTTCGCTATTTAAATATGAAATAAAGAATATAAACTGTATTATTAATACTATTTACCCCATAGTATTTTAAGTATTGTACTTACAGTAAAGCTAGTTTCAATTTTAGCAATCATTCACCAGCAGTATCCAGATAAGTGTAGGTTCCCTAGATACTCGACTTCATTTGAGCAAATGGATATCATTTGACACAGAACGAAAGGTAATTGGGACATCTTGAGATGGAAGGATTATACAAGCAAAGAGCTGAAATGGGTTCACAGCCAAGAGCTCAGTATTTAGCATAATCTAGTGAATTTGAAAAATAGCAGATGTGTGGTCATTCCCTGTCTTTTAGAAAGGGAAGGGGCCTGTCTAAAGATCAGAAGATCAGTGATAAAGATGTTAGGAAAACAGCGACTGACAAATGATACAGAAGAATAACTATATCAAGGCAATGAGGCAAATATGAAAGTAGATAGTGAAGCCGCTAAAAGCTCTTCTTTACATAGCTTAGTTTAAATGTAGAATTCTAAAACTTGGCATTTAACCCAATTTCTCAGCTTTATGCTCAAAATATTGATAATTTTGAAGTACAGTTTCTACTAATAAATCTGGTAATAAACATGTCATCTATTGCAGGGGTTGCACTGCATAATTTACACTTAATGTAGACATACATGAGCTTATGTCTCTGTACAGGAGAGAGAGTTTTCTGGTGTGCCACAGTATAGCTCACTGTCAAATGTAGTCAGATGTACACTACTGCTTGATATATCCTCTTCTGGCTCCATTTATGTAAATGATCAAGAAGTCTGGATGTGTATTTTAGTTTTTAAGAGAAATAAAAAATAATATTTCTCTATTTTTTCATTTTAAAATATGGATGCTGTGAGAACCTCAGCTTTGGCTGCCTTAGAAAATGAACTGTAGTCATACCTCCATTTTCAGTTTTTCTACCAATATTTTACAGCCTGCCTTAAGGAAAATAAAACAAAATAATACAAGCAAATCCCAGAAATATCTTCTTCTCATAACAGCACATTCATTTCCCAATATCAAACTGTAAGGCTTATGCTGCTTGCTTACACAGTGATTTCACAGAAAAGGATGCAATAATCCTGCTTGCAAAATGCGTGGAAATGAATTTATAATTAGAAGCACAGACATTCATACAACTGCTTTGATCCTAATATCATGAAACACATTTTAACTACCCCTAACAGGCAGCTATCTCTGAAGAATGCAATGGAAACTTTATCAGACAACAAGCAACATCACATTATTTCTTTTTCACCATTGAAATTAAATAATGTTCTTCCCTTGCCTACCATTTTAAAGAGACAAACTGTTATGACATATATGGGTGAAACTGTGATCAGCTTCTAAGCGATGCGTGAGCAAGGAGAGAATTAGGATCAGTCACAGCTGAAGTCCTTTCATTCTCTTTGTTTTTCATAAAACATTAAAGTTCTGTGTTGGAGATTCTGGGAATATAGATCATGTCTATGCATTTGCATGCATGAGCACCTGCTTAACTTGGAAGAAAATTTCTCTCCATAAAGCTAATAGATGCTTTAATTATGGAAGTACTTAATATTGTTCTTGCAGTGTAAGTCACATTTGACAAAGAATGCGCCATTTATTATACAAATTAGTTTTGATTACACTGATAACAATAAATCAAATTAGTATGTTTCTGTTGTTTAATCATGTAAGCATTACTTGCATTGACTCATAGTTGGCATAAAGACCATTTTGAATGTTAGATAACAAAATATTATGCAAAATTTTGGGGGAAAAAAAAGTCCATTGGTAACTCACCACTGAGTATGTTAGACAGCAAAAAAACCACACAGATGAGACTGCTGAAATACTAAGGAATTTGAAGAACGTTTATATTAAATTGTTATCTTAAGATGACTCAAACATTCAAACTCAATAAAAAATCATCTGATTAAAAATATTTTTTTTGGAAACTAATACTTCAAGAGCTTACACTGAAGGAAATGCCTCCGAAATTAAATTAACACTGACAGTTTTTTCATAAGGGCGCGATGTTTCCCTGATATTTCCCTGAAGAAAGCTCAGTTTCATGATAATGCAGCAAAAATAGGTCAAAATTTGAAAGATGAGGATATTATACCGCAAGTTTTTTATGCAGGGAGAGATCAAATTTCCACCTGCAATTTTTGTGTTCATTTAATCTTCTCTGTAATAAATTGCA
Organism: Pavo muticus; assembly: GCA_016647715.1. Taxonomy (NCBI): domain Eukaryota; kingdom Metazoa; phylum Chordata; class Aves; order Galliformes; family Phasianidae; genus Pavo; species Pavo muticus. The sequence goes on from JACDJE010000012.1 coordinate 1,657,655, forward strand.
GTACAATTGGCAGTGATTAGAGTACATTGCGATATTCCTTTTAAAGATGCAAAAAGAGCTTCATGAACACAGCAACATTTTGAGTATCAATTTAAATTCCTTGGAGTGAATTTTTACCATCTGGGAAATGCTTCACACTTAGCTTATTTTCAGTAACTTTGAAAAATATCAAGGCAGCACAGTTTTCCCCAAGTCTTTATAACAAATCTATAATTCCAATATGCTAACTAATTATATATATATATATATAAAAATGCAGTATCACACTTAAACCACAATTGGGACAATTTTTCTATCTGTTTTGTTTATTTAAGCTTTGAGCTTCCAACAGCTTTAGGAAATATCTCATTAGAAAGGTACATTTCCATTGTTAAAAACACTTTTCAAGACAGCCTGCACATTTACTGTGCATTTTCACTTTCAGTCTACTTCCAGGAAGAAGTGTAAACTCACCAAATGATAATCTCGTAAGAAAATGTTCTATATACTCTTTATTTCCCAAATATCATGGGACATCCAATTAAACATTCCAAACACCCTTCACATTTTGGATAAACGTCTTCTATCCTATTACTTTCTCAAACATGGTATTCTAAAGTATATAGCAGTACAATCCTTTTAACTCATTTCATTTCAGAGATCTGGACATTCAGAAAAGCATGTCAGAATAATTTCTATATATTTAAGATATTTATTCTAAACTTGCACATCAGCCAAATCCACTGACAGTTTATGAAGAAAAAAGCTCCAGTGATAGGCCATTAAAAGAAAACGTGTCCTCCCAACCTCAAACTAGGAATGGACTATGAAATTTGTAGTAAGACTGGGAAGTCTGAGAGTAGAGGGTGGAAAAATAAATACCTTCAAAGATCCACTTTAGACACAGATTAAACCCTTCTGCTATCCTGGAAAAACCTAAGACTATCTCCAACGTGATCCAGAGGTCCTCTCATTAGTGTTAACACATCCTCCTTTCACTTTATATGAAATTTCCTTCTAATCTTTACTAACATAGGAAGATATAGTTGACCTTGAATGCCTCAGCAAAGGAGAAGACACTTCATCCTAGTGATCTCATAATATTTCATAATTCATAGTTCTGCAGAATATGGGTAATCTGTGATTGTATGAGTGTTCATGCGACTGTAGCTGCGATGATCTGAACAAAATGCCTCTTTCAAATATAATTTTACATTTTCTATTTATATGCTGCTCCAAATCTGCAAAAGGCCAGACTGTGTACTGCTCCTGATCTTCTGTGCATGTGTGGAAGCCTGCCATAAGACCTTGCACCAGCTAGCAAGACAGCTGTTCAAGAATAGCAGACAACTCTCCCTGAACTCTTTTTATGCTAGGGACTGAAGAGATAAACCAATCCTGTTTTCATTTGGCACATTATACACTGCATATCTAAGGATACCAGGCAAGAAGATAACAGCTTCTATTAAGGCTCAAAGTATTTTGCATGAGCTTACACTTTTAAGAAAAGGTCAAAAATACTGGAAATGGAATAATTTTTTCCAACACCCTCAAGGTTTTCCAATAATCACCTATCCAGCAGGATTCACAGAAACTTCTTCATTGGCAGAATATGCAACAAACAACAGGCCCTCTTCTTCTTCCCCAGAGCAGATTCTGTCCAACTGATATAGAGTGATGATTTGTGACTATCATCTGCTATAATTCAGTCCATAATATTATCTGAGTGCTAAGCGCTAAACTTAAAATTAGGAGTTTCATATTATTCTATTTTTAAAAATTGTGTTTTTCCTGAGAAGAGATTGATTTCACATCTGAGGAAGCCACAGAGAATGAGTTATTTAATCTATGGGTAGAAATAATTTTGCTTCTGGCACACACTTCAAAGCAATTTTTAGAATCTGCAACAGAAATAAACGATGTACTGTGCTAAAATGCCCCAGTTTGATCTCTAGACTTAGAAACACGGGAAGCATGAAGATTTAAATGTTCTTTTTAGAGCAAAGAATAATCCCAGCTAAGTGTACCAATGCAATTCAAAACTGTTTAAAATCACTGTTCAGACCTATCACGTACGTATTATAGTTTAGAATTATAGATTTCATTCAGAATGCTATCTGACTACTTTTGAACTAATATATTGGTCTCCAGTTTTATTAGAAAGAAAAAACATCCATGCTAATAGTTTTTAATGTGTTGAAGTCTGATTATATCCAAAATTTGCTAAATTCAGTATGAATACTTCCACTAATAACAATAAGCTTTAGATCAGGCCTATAGAGATTTTTAGATTGTAATCCACATTCTGAACACATTTTTTACTGCACTGAATAGAATTTCACTGTTGGGCATTCTATGACATCGAGCAGCTGAAGGAACGGAGGCTGTTTAGTCTGGGGAAAAGGAGGCTGGGGGAGACCTTATTGCTCTCTTCCAATATCTGAAAGGTGCTTACAGCGAGAGTGGGGTTGGTCTCTTCCCACTGGTGACAGGACGAGGCGAAATGGCCTCAAGTTGCGGCAGGGTAAGTTTAGGTTGGATATCAGGAAAAACTTCTTTACTGAAAGGGTTGCGAAGCACTGGAATAGGTTCCCCAGGGAGGTGGTTGAGTCACCACACCTGGATGTGTTTAAAAACCGTTTGGATGTGGTGCTCAGGGACATGATTTAGTGGAGGGATGTTAGAGTTAGGGTAGTATGGTTAGGTTGTGGTTGGACTCGATGATTTTTAAGGTCTTTTCCAACCTGAGCAATTCTATGATTCTATTCTATGATCCTATGACATCTTCTGAACACAGTCAAAACCATAGGTGTCTTACCAAATATTTTATTTTGCAAAATATATTCACAAATTTGGGTCTATACAGTGGCTTCAAAGAATTACACAGCCAATGTAGCTGCCAAGAGGTTTCTCAGTAGTCAGCATGAATTCACCAAGAAGAAATAATGTCTGCCCAACATGATAAGCTTATGTAATGAAATCACCAACTTGATGGCTGAGGGATGAGAAGTGGACATTGTCTTTCTGAGTTTTAGTAAGCCCTCTGACATTGTCTCCCACAAGATTATCACCGAGAAACTTTTAAGCATGGGCTGGATTAGCAGACAGTGAGGTGGATTGAAAACTCACTGTACAGTCAGGCCCAGAGTGGTGCTATGTCTAGTTAGGAGCCAGCAATGAGCAGAGTACCCCACAAATCAAGACAGGATCCAGTCTTGTTTAACATCTTCATTAACAGTATGGAAAATGGGGTAGAGTGCACCCTTAGTAAGTTCACAGACCACATGAAACTGGGGGGAGAACGGCTGATTCATCAGAGGGCTTTGCTGCCTCCCAGAGGGACCATGACAGGCTTGAATATCGCCGATACGTAAAGAGAGTTGATCCTTCTCCTCTACTCAGCATTGGCAAGGCTGCACCTGGAGGACCGTGCCCAATGCTGAGCTTACTCAGTACAAGAGACACCTGAACATACTGGAAAGAGTCCAACACATGGCCACCAAGATAATAAGGGACTGAAGCACCTCTTCTGTGAGGAGAGGCTGAGAGAGCTGCAATTGTTCAGCCTTGAGTAGAGGGGGTTCAGAGGATCTTAGCAATTATACCTGAAGCATTATACCTGATGCAAAGAAGATGGAACCAGGCTCTTTTTAGCAGTGCCTAGTCAAAGGACAAGAAGCAATGAGTGCAAACTGAAACATCAGGAAGTACTTCCTTACTGTGCAGGTGACAGCACTGGCATAGGTTGCCCAGAGAGGATGCAGAGTCGTCTTCTTAGAGAAGTTCAAAAGCCACCTGGGCATCCTGTTCTGAGTGCCCCCACTTAAGCAAAGGGATTGGACTGGACAATCTCCAGTGGTCCCACTCAATGTTAACTGTTCTTTGATTCTGTGCTCCAGAAAAGAAATGGATGAAAATACAAAAAGTATGAAACTACAAGACCAGGAGTGTGAGGTATTCATTGGTATTGTGGAAAACAGAGGCTGAAATCCCTGCTTGGCCCAAGTACTTGAAAGTAGTATTTTATACCCTAGATGACCAGTAAGCTGCTTTCACTTTCTCTTCTCTTATTTTGACCTACCTTCCTCTTCTCTTTCTTACGTGGTTTAGACAGCTGATAGTATTTCTGTTTCCAAATATAAATTACTTATAAAATTTCATAACAGATGTTAGTATAATCATATCACTGACGTTTACTTAGGAGAACCTCTGGACCAACTGCCATAACTTTAGCTCATTTCAGGTTTACCTCAGGTTTTCGTGGACTAAATGAGGGGTATAATGAATGCTAAGAAACATGCTTCTATTAGATGAAAATGTATCTGCACAGAAACATAAAAATATATCTTTTTTCTGTATCAACACTGTTGTTGTCCTTGGTTTATCAAATATAGGACTAGAATGACTAATGGAAGTGAAATATAGTTAATGTCCTTTTACTATTTTCCTTATTTTTTTCTAATACTATTTTAATTGCAGTACCTAGTAATTATTTTGTTAAGATTAATTTGCTTACAGATGCTAAACAAGCAAGATCTGTTTTCTGCAGTGTTGAGGAGGATCTTAGTTATACAGATTGATGGATGGGTTCTCATTGATTGAAATTACTGTCATTGAGTAGTGTAACAAGTCTTCCTGGATGTGACATAAAAGAACAGATGGGAAGGAAAACTCATACAATAAGCAAGATTGGTTTATAAGTCCTAACAAGAGTGCATATAGCTCCCATAAAAATAAACAAAGTTCCCATTAGGAAAACATAACTCAATATCTAATTATAACGAGAAATTTTAAAAAAATGATTCAAAGTGTAATCATCTGAGATTATTTAAATCACAGAAAGTGAAGAAGGGAAATAACTATATGATACTTTCTAATTGTGTTGATTATTTATGTAGCTGAAGTTAGTAAGGCAACCCAATAGCATCCGTAGAGTAGTAAGAGGAAACACAATCTAAACCAAAACACATGACATTTTAAAACTTAAAGAGATGTCATTTAAAAATCTAAAATATGCATCAAGAGTGTATACTTGATCAAGATTCCAGGTTATCACCACCGTAAGATATTCTTGTTTGGATATTATTGTACATACCATATCTTGTGATAGTGGTTCATTTTCACTGCTAGAAAAAAAAAATCCCCATGGCTACGGTTGCTATAGGTGATGTATCAATTGCTGCTATACTGTGGAAGAATGTTTTTGAGGGAAAGAATGTATAACAGCTCAGAACTTCCTGAAATCTTGAAATAAACATGTCTGATTATGATATTTGACTGGAACTCAAAAGATGTCTGTTCCAGAATTTTTCTTGAAAAATTAAGCAAAGCCCTTTGTCCTTAGGTGCTGCTCACCTTTATCTTTAATTGAGATTATTGATATCAGTATTTCTCCATCCATTTTCCTTTTGATAAACAGTAAGGGGCAACAAGTCATTTGACCATCAATGCTCTTGTGGTATCTGGCAACAAGTATGAACTCAGCATTCCTACATGGGTGGTAAAGAACAGCAGAAATAGATCTAACACACTGTAAAGTAGATGGACTTAACATTCGTTGTCACATAAAAGCATGAATATTCAACAGATCAGGTGAGGACTAGTTACCTGTTAAGCCACAATAACACAACCTGTGCCTAAATTCTCTGAATACCGAATAAACAACTCACTGTCCAACTCACTTCCTCTCAGAACACATAAACACATAACTAGGCAGATAAGGGCTACTTGAAGTTCTTCTGACTTCCAATAACATCATCAGCTCTTTCTTCTTGTTGGATTTATTAGAGTACAGTAAGCTTCAAAGGGGAGTACACCACTCAGTAAGGGAAAAGTACGGAAATTCATAGACTATATAGCTTGTGTAGCTCAAAGGAAACAGTGTATGTTTTTACTATTGTTTAAAATACCTGTTAATACAGGGGAAAACAATCTTCCCAATCCCCCAAACTTGTATTTTTAGCAACATTTTTATTTTGCAGGTTATTATCTGATTTCTTTCATTTTCAGTGTTACCTTTCTCTCGTCTATGAAGAAGGTATAGGACATCTTTCATAGGAGGAGGGAGCAGAGGGCATAAGTCACAGTTACGAGTGTCACCTCATTCTTCAGAGGAATGCAAGTGAGCTAGAAGGTAAGAGGGTTGTTCTAACTGCTTGAGGACACAGCAAGTGATTCAAGTAATTGAATATTTATGTTTTTAGCAATTAGCTTTCCTTGGATTTATCTCAGGGAGGAAAAGCAAAACAATAAGCCCAGCTTTACAAAACCCGTATTTCATGGTCAGATTTTCTGGTATTTTACATGGTAAAAGGGACAATAAGCACCTGTCCTATAGATAATCGATTCACAATCTTTTGTTACTGTTTTCACTCTTCTGATTCTTCCATGGTTAATAAGAGCTGACTTATGCTGTCTGTTTATGGGCGCACCTACATTAATGTTACAATTTGGCTGGGAAATCTGACAGTTCCCATTTATTGTGTTTTGCTTCACATCTTGGAGCAACCTCAGAGTATGTGAAATGAATTTCATTTGGATGGAATTAAATGGAAAGATGGGCTCCAATAAAAGTGCTATATCTTTCTTTTTCATTGTAGAAAATAAATATTTTTTCTTTCACTATTTTTAAGGCACTACTCAATGTTGAAGGATTCTAAGACAATATTTTAAGATCTAGCAAGTAAATGACAAACAGGATTCATTCGTTTGTCACAGAAGTAATAATATTAAATTGCCTCTTTGTGGCTTGTGGCATATGTAAATATATTTTTTAATGATTGAAACCCATTTATCATTAACAAAAATCCCAAAGAACAACAAAAAAAAGACACATTCTCCTTATGGAAATACCAAAACTAGTGACATAAAAGTAAATTCACTTTTCACCATTTACTGTTGAAATATTTATGTTAAAATATTGAATTATTACTTATTTACTGTATTGATTTATAGAGGTCTATGGAATCCAGTGAATAGCAAAACTGAATAAACCTACATCAACCTTTCTCCTGATTATTGTTCAAGCAAGCTACGCATAACAATAACAAGGCGTGTTTCAAGTATGTGCATCAGTTATTATATATATGTGTGTGTTTCATATTCTTGATAGCTTCATACATGAAAAACTTCTAGTGAAGCACTACGTTCAAAGAAAAGCTTAAAAAAAAAAAAAAAAGTCAAAATACTGAGTCCCAGAGTACCCAACTAAGTTGAATTTAAACTGAACTAATACTACTAGAGTGGTGCTAAAATGCTATGATTAAATGATTTTTTTTGGTAATTGGGGCTTTTCAAGATAGAGGTTTTGCATGGAAGTTCTCTCTCCACAAATGAAGATCTTGCATGCAATTGTGCAAAGACATACTCCTCTACAGCCTAAAAGCCTGACTGATGTCAGGAACAAAGCTCAAGCCATTCAATGTATTAAAAAAAAATACTGCAGCTAGCATTACAAATAATTGATCAACAGAAGTGGGAAACAAATGTCTTGACAAGACTGCAGAGGAATCTGTGTTCAATTTTTTTGATGACACTGGAGAGTTGTCCTTCCCCTCTGGGGACGGAGGACTGCAGAGAATCTGGAAACTAAAATTCTTTTATAAATATTTTCCTAAAAATAAAATCCTTGGGAGATGGACAATATTCCTCTTTGTGATCTGCACAAGATGGACTTAAGGTTGTTTCTTAATAGCATACTTCATCTTGACAACTATAAAGAAATAACAGACATAAATAATACTTCTACAGAGAATGTGTTCAATACTGTCATTCTTGTAAATTTCCAAGCAGCAAATAACCACTAATGAACTCTACACATATATGAAAGTGTCAAGACTTTTCTGTCAAATGAATTAACAAAGGGCTTTCATTGATATAAGAAAGATATAATATCTTAAGATCTGTAACTGCAGAGGCGGAGGGAAGGAGGGAAGCTGGGGGAAGCCATGATCCAGAAGGAAATGATTCTATGTTAGGAATTAAGAATTTCAGTTCTATGAATTATGAATCTTAGCTCTAACAGTGCTGCTGACACATGCATTAAACAGCCATCAGCATCACCTGGTGTCACAGTCTGCCGGGTCCAAGTCACACAAATGAAAGATGTGTGACACCAACAGTGGACCTGAGCTCCAATTTTCTTAATTTTGCAACGATTGAAATTAAAAGGTTCAAATGTTCTTTTAGGAATTAGATGCGTAGATAAGTGTAGAAGTCCTCGGAATAATATCTTGTGGGTGCTTAAATTACACATAGATTCAACAGAGAATGGAAAAATCTACAGAACATATGTCTGCAAACGGTACTTAATACAGAGAAAGCATCCACTGCTTATGAGGTTCTTGTCCTGCAAATAGTTGAAGGGAGTAACAGTATTCTGAGAAAGTGTCACTATGCATTTTTTTTGCAATTACAAATTTCCCAAGGCATTCATGTTTGTTCATTGTCAAACATGATTTGAGTAGCTAAAACTTTACTGCTACCCAGGCCAGTCTTTCTAAACGTCCTTTTGGATTTACTAAACTTTTGAGAATGTATTAATTTGGGTCATTCGCTTGACAGTCTCCATACACTTTTCAGAATCCAGCTTTGTATAATACCCAAACTTGGTGATTGTCCCCTATCTTATTAATCTGAACAAGTCCAAACTCTTAGTCAACAGTTCTCTCTGAGTACTTGTAAGAAGATAATGAGTCTCTCACTGTCTAACAGTTAGGAATGAAACAAACAAACAAAAATCTCTTAACTTCCAATTAATACCTGCAATTAGAACTACAATGAAAATAGAAATAGCAAATGAACATTCATAACTAGAAATTCTGTTACCAAAGCCATAATTAGCTGTAACATAAAGCATTTTTTATGTATTTTCAAATAAACTTCTTGATAGTTATAATTGGAAGACATGATGTGATTAATTCACAAGTGTTGACCTCTCAGATTTTCCTCTGAAAAACCACTATCCAGGCCACAATTTCTACAAAAATATAGAAATTTATGCTTCTCCTGAGAGCAAGGCATATTTCTAAAAATTTTCCAATCTGTCAAAAAAAACCAAAAAAACCCCACCAACCCAGATGTAAATATTTCACCCATTTATAGGATGATCTGTCATTCTGAAATCAGTTACAAGTGGCTCAGATTTATCCACTAGATCCTGCTGAAAAACAATTTTCAAGGCTTCATTCAAAATTCTGAAACACCTGATGTCATCTTCACTTTAGGCTGAAGCATAGTGACTATTCAAGAATGAGAGATCTAGATTAATTTTTCTCTTTTCACTAAACGGCATCAAACTTTCATTTTCTGCAACAATAACACCAAGTGTGATATACTCTCATATTTGTTTCTTTTACATGTTCAGCTACAGCTGGTTATGAAACATGTAGTTAATGACTATCCTAGTTGTTGGATATTCATAAAGGGTATAGAAGGTTTGTGTTCACAATCATATAAAACAAAATAAACACATGTTTATGTTGTGAAACAACACAAAAAAGAAAGATTCATTACAGCAAACTGTAGCATTACAATTTGATAGCTAGGAAAGATAGGAGAAAAAGACGTAGCTGAGTTACATGCGTAGAGAGTAAGAAAGAGAAACAAAAACTGTCTTTCATTTCAGAAAGTTAGGGGGGAAAGAAAACAAATTAAAGCAGAAATACAGAAACGCAGACAGCCTTTTTTTTTTTTTTCCCCCCCCTCTGTAGCTACAAATCACTATATATAATCAGAGGACAAAAATTCCTTACCAAAAACAACAACAAAAAACAGATATGTTTTTGCCAGATCCTTCAGTTCTAATCACTTCTCATAGGCCTCAGAAATATAGCTGGTGAGCAGAAAGCTTTTTAACAGATACAAACATTCTGGAAGGGAGAATAAGAAGCAGCACCAAAGAAGCTCTTTAAAATTTTTTTGTAGTTTAACTGTCGTAATATTCAACATGTCTTCAGGAAAACATAACCACTCTAATGTCTGTTCTTTTATCTTACTAAGAAAACGTGATGTGCACAATTAAATGATATGTAATAGATCTTTTTAATAGAACCAATAGACATATACAAGCAGGCATACCTTACTTCATGTTATTACTTTAGGGGGAAAATAGAGTCAAGGCTAATACCTGAAGCTGGCTTTAATGTCATGCATAGTGTTTCTAAGTATACAATTTTTCTATCTCCCTGCTTGCCAGATTGAGGTCTGTTAGGTTTCCAAAATTATTAAATGTATTTCACATATTATATGGGATTTGTTTTCCTTATTGGCAACATTTGATTGCTAATTGGCTTGATCCAGAGTATTGAATAATATCGGGGAAAGGAGCAAATCCCCTGAAGAACAGACAAATAAATAAGAGACAGGTACATATTGCTCCACACGTGCCTACCCACATGTGGTCAGATGGTTCAGAATTTCATTTGAAAAGAGATAAGCTGTTCATGTCACTTCTTATTTTATTAACATATCCAATGCTATTTCTGACAATAGGGCTTAGAGGCCCCATCTGCAGTTTTATTCCTTCAATATGCCTTCTTCAAGTTATTTTCATATTATTTTCCTACTGACTTAGTGATCAGAATATTGACATAGTGACGTAGGAGATAATATGTTCAGAGATCATGTTCAGCCTAACAAGGGATAAGTGGATTTAGTCCAGAGAAATCGTTTTAGAGAGAAAAGACTGAAGGATAACGCTGCACAGATATTACTGAAGAGCTAGGTAACACTGTCATCGGAAAAATATAACCTTCTCCAGCAAGACTATTTTTGAAGTTCAGGTGGCATGGAATTCAGGTTCTTACTGTATCTAAATTTTCATGCAAGCACTAATACGAAAGTTTAATTTATTCCCAAAAGAAATAGTATTTTCAGATGGAACTACAGGAGCCAGATTCATCTACAGTTTCCCAGGCACCACCTGACTTGATCTTTCTGCTATCTGTTTTATGGTCATTGGACGTAGGTCACTCTGAAAGTAATGCCTCCGATTTATGTAGAAAACACAATAGATACAAAGAGCACTATTTACTAGACCGAATTGTAAGTAAAAACAGAACACTGTTTTTCAACATAATCACCACCATTAGCTGTGCATTTTCACCAGTGACGAACAAAAGTCTGCATGTCGCACTCATAAAAATCTGCTCCACCAGAGGTGACCCACTGTCACAGTCACAGACGTGGAAATGCACCACCCACTGCCTCACTGTGCTCACAATGACTATTTGGTGTCCATCAATGTTTAGCAAGTGTCAGTGTATGTCAATAGGTGTAATTTTTTCCACACAGAAGAATTCCAGTGACATACCTTTGTTTCATATGCACTTCCATGTCAGATGCCATTTTATCAGACTGCCCCTTTGCTGTCATCTGTTGCACGGCAACAAAATGTAGTGAAATACTGGTGGGACGGTTCAATCTCAACCAACACAGCACCAAGATCTGCCTCTGATGTCATGGGCCGACATAATAAAACAGGAGGCACTACTTTCAGAGCCCTTTTACACTGATTGTTGAACACATTCTTTGTAACACTGAGATATAACTACAATGAGCTTTGTGATGTTATTTTGAAACTAACTGACAAAAATAAGTTTATAATATTAATTAACACTACATTTCTCTTTTGTTATGGAACAGACTGTATCTTTGCCTTGGATAACTGTGCAAAGAGGATGAAATTAGAAACAGCAAATAAGAAGGGGAACATAAGGAGACCTTAACAGGCTACATCTGCTGGACAGATTTAAGGGGACATAAAAGAAATGGTTTGAGACAGTACCAAGTACAACCCCTAGCAGCTCTACTACTTCTAAATAATTGTATTCTGTTGAACTTGGTTATAAACAGGGAGAAAAAGAATAATCTTCACAGATGAAAAGCTCCAGTTAACCTGGTTTGAAGAACGCCTCAGCAGATTTTGGTGTATTGTAAGCAACAATATGATGAACAAAATGAAAAAAAAAAATACAAAGAAAACAGGGCTTGAATTTGACCTTCACAGGCATTTCCTCTGGAAGAGAGTTCTTGTTGAATTATAGGTTAGAACAGGCTGTTAATTACCTNAATTTTATTGAGATTTTCCCTACCTGGAGGTGCCAGTGTCCATTTGCAGAAGAGGGGAATGTTTTATTTACCAGTATTTGTTGAGTATACTTATTTCTATATGCACTAATATTTTCCCCTTTCTCACCACTTGAGTTTTTGGTAATTAGTAAGGCACCGTTAACAGACAAAGACACACAAAATTACCCTCTAGCAATGAAAAGTACTTACTTTTTACTTTGTATTCTCCTCATTTTTTATTTCACTTTTAGAAATTTCAGAACTATTTATAACTGAAGAAACAATACTTGAAGAGTTTACATAGACATTACAGTTTGATCTTACTAAATTACAATAAATTAGATATTTAAGTAAGAAACCAGCATTGACAAGTATGTGGCATACTTCAAATGGAAGGTTGGATAACGTCAAATAAGGGAACATTCCTCCAGTAGAATAAATGTTGACTGCACCTAGGAATGCAATAGAGCCAGGAATTTTGACCTCTTAGTCAAATTTCTAATAGTTTGATCTTCTTGCAACATATCTAAATAACTACAGTAATACGTTGAATATTGTGACTCTTTTGAAAAAGAAAGATAGAGCTACAAGTTTATATTTAAGTGTAGGACTGCTCTTGTTTCAGAAATATCTAGTCACCTCTTTCCTCCCCTTGCAGGTAGAATGTGACACTGGGACAAATTAATGTAATCAGAAATTTATTTTAAAAAAAAAGATCTGAAAACATTTTTAAAAGAAACCTATGCTGTGACTGAAATACTACTTTTTTCTTGTAGAACAAAAAAAAAAAAAAAAGTAGTCCATATATCAAAGACGTAACTCGATGTAACTCTCGAATTGCATACTGGAACATTTGAGGGAGAAACTCTGCCTTCTTAGATGAAAGACATAACTATAATCCTAGCCAGAAAGCAGGACAAGTAAAAAGAGTAAGTACTACATTAGGGTCCAAAAATGAACACAGAGTTTGTAACTAGGAAATAAACTCAGACTGGACCTGTAGATACCACAGTAAAATGAGAGAAGAACTGTATGCTCTTTAACAGATGAATGATGTTCAGAATTTAATGAAAATGTAGAGATTTTCATGGAAATTTTCTGTCCATGAAAATACAGATTACAATGAGATTACCTACAAAAAACTGCTTACATTTTTGCTGCATATATGAACTTCATAGACTATTTTCTGATCTCAAACAGAACAAGAATATATGCAGAACTATCTTTTCAATTTCACAATGCAATTATAAGTCCATGAAGATGTAGGGAAGTTAATATGGATTAGAAAATGGTCCATTATTCTGACTGATTGAGCAGAAATGAAAAGCAGAGCGACAATTTCTGCTGCAAGTGCTGATTGAGCCAAGATGAAGTTACAAAGATGTCCACAGTTTTGCCCTCTTTGATCTTTAAGGTTGAGTTTCAAAAGAACTTCAGAGATACTCTGTTATAAGGCACAGAAATTACAGAGACATATGTATCCCTGTAAGCCCTGACTGCCCTCTTCTGGACTGAGTGATCTTGCACATGTAGTGGTCCATTTATGGTCAAAGTTGGATAAGAATCATCTACCTAACAAAATATTCACCTGATTATTAAGCTTTTAATCTTTCATTTGTGTTGTCATACAAAATTCTTACTAAATGTGCATATGTATTACTATCATCTCACTTTGACAGAAGTGACTTCCTCTTGCAATAGAGTGGACTCAATACTTCCTGTTTAGAGGTAATAGCTGATGTCTGGATTTACTGGCCTTCAACTTGAGGTAAAAAGCAATGCTAATAATATCATGGTCATTCACTCTGACTTCTATGAAGTCAATCTTCTTGCTGCAAATAGAGCTGTAAAAATATTTATATACACCACAACAAAACTGCATTCAAAGTTCGCCCTGTGTATAGAATTGCAGAATAATAAGATTGCTTGAGTTGGGAAGGACCTTAAATATCATTCAGTACCAACCCCCTGCCACGGACAAGGTTGCCAACCACTGGATCAGGCTGCCCAGAGCCTCATCCAGTCTAGCCTTGAACACCTCCAGGGATGGGGCATCCACAGCTTTCCTGGGCAATCTGCTCCACTTGCCTCACCATCCTCCTAAAATCTAACCTGAATTTTCACTCTTTTAGTTTAAATCCATCCCCCTGTCCTATCTTTATTTGCCTACATATAAACTTGCTCTCCCTCCTATTCATGAGCTCCGTTTAAGTACCGGAAGGCTGCAATGAGGTCTCCCCAGAGCTTTCTCTTCTCCAGGCTGAACAAGCCCAGTTCTCCCAGTGTTTTTTCACAAGACAGGTGTTCCAGTCCTCCGATCATCTTTGAGTCCTCCTCTGGACCTGCTCCAACACCTACATGTTGTTCCCGCGTTGACAGCCCCAGGTTTGAAAGCAGTACTCCAGATGGGGCTAGACCAAAACATTCCTGTCTACTTGATGCATGTTATTTCCTCAGTTAAAGAAGTTCAAAGCAAATAACAGAATCTATATCCTCACAATTTAGCTACAAGCAGCCTGATAGTAAGGTATCTTCTAAAATCCATGCAGGCAACAGCAACGATTTTGTTTACACTGCTGTTAACAAGATCATCTCACCTATGCTAAAGCACATTCAGTTATATGTAGTCTGTTTTCCAGCTAATTAATAAAAAAAATATTGCAATATGCAGTTAGTAGGGCAATATAGTGCTGCAGTAGAGCTCAGTGGTTTTCTACTTCCAAGAGATAGATTATATGAATACCTGAAGTCCTGTTTCAAATCACAGGATTTGAAAGAGAATTAGCACAGAAGAATCAGCATAGTAGGGAATTAGCAAACACCAAGTAAAACTACTATCCCCAAATTAAAAATGAATTTTTCTCTAATTCACAAAAATTTACAAGATTCCTCTTTGGTAGTGTAAATAGAGGTAAAATTATGAAGATTTTAGAATTAGACAGAATCTTTTTCTTCCTGCACTCATCTGAATTATACTGAATCATTCCAGGTTTCCTAAAGGAAACATAAAGAGCCTTGAAATTGAGCAGTAAAATACTAATGGCTTATTTAGATGGCAGCTTGTAATTTAGAAATCTTGTAACAAGCATTTTGATTGTTTCAAAGAAGGCAGTGGAAAACTACTTGCTGCAGTTACTATGAAAATGGCTTTCCTTCAGAATGTTTATCTTTCTAGTCAACAAGTCTCTTAACCTTAATAAACATAATATTTCTTTTTTCTTCTAAAAAATTAGGCACAAACATCTACATATAAAATGTAAAGAGAAACACTCAACTGCACAGAAATTCTCAATTGTTTTGAACTAAACTTTTTTTCAAGACACAGTTGCTCCATAAATCTGGCAATTCAGAGAATTATAAACCAGAAACGTGAGGAAATGTAATTACCATTGTAGATATGGAAAAGGAACAAGGAACCTTTCACTGAAACAGTGGCTACTTAAAAAAAGCAGTAGCAAAGCACTGCATCTGCCACTGCTTGCTGAGCATTATTATTCAAAGTTCAGCTTTTATCAGTCCAGGTGAGAGTAACACCTCAGCAACTTCTCCAGGAGAGACAATATTGATCTTTCTGGATTATGCTATTCTCTTTACACATGCACATCCTTTGCCTCTTGCAGAAATACAGCATTATTTATCACTTAAGGAGTCGAAAGGACCTTAATGATCAGCAAGATAAAACTTTAGTCTTTTCATTCAGACTAAGATTGCATCAGATCTGTGATACTATAGATTAAATAATTCCAGGCTATAAACAGTCTGTGGATGGGGGGCTGGGGGTAAACTTTTGCTATAATTATTTCATTTACTTATGATAAATTATATTATTTACTTATAGCAAATTGTACTCAGGAAATACTTAAAAAAGATACCCAGAATTTCAGAACCAGCAATATTCACTTTTTTTTTCCTTAACATTCTAGAGAGAAATACAAGGGGAAACCAGCTTCTACTCAATCCAAAAATCGAATCATCCACAAATTAGAAACTTATCATTCTAATAAGCATGAGATAATTCCAGTATCAGACCAAATGAAACACAGTGATTAGAAGTTACTAAGCATGATCCATTGTAAACATAACCAAATGAGACAAAATGAAAACAAATCCAGATGTTACGAAGAACTTAAATAGAACTGTGCAACAGCAAAAATCTGGAAAAGTTCCTTATCTGACTGCAGTATATTTTCTTTCTGTTTCCTTAATTTTGTTTTTAAGCATCAGGATATATTTAGTATCATTCGAATAAAGTTATGATTACTGAAGAAAATTTCAAGCAGAAATAAAAAAGTAGCCCAAAAAAGATAGAACCAAACGAGTCTAGATACTATTTAAATTAATTATTTCCATTTAGGCTTGAAAAGTCTTGCTATTACTATTAAAATAGGTGCATTATTTTACTTTCAAAGATAACGTCTCAACCAGTTTGAGGAAGGAACTACAAATACTTTCTGACTTTTAACTCTTCCATCATCATCACAGATTGGATTTCTCATTCTTAGCTTATTTCAAAATGAATCTTTCATAATAAAGTATTATTTTTCTTTAACTATGAAATTTATTTTTTTATGATCATTTAAAAGCAACAAATTTTGCACTTTTGGAGTTTTCAACCCTATCAACCAGAAACGTATAGGATTCACCTCATTTGAAGACCAATTGTCAGAAGTCTACTGGTAAGTTTGTACTGAATGTACTTACATTTATTTTTCGTTTTAGTGATCTACTTTTATTCATATCTTAAATATAGCATCCCTTTAAAAGAAATAACTTTATCTGCAGGTCATGTGAATTAGCTGTCAAAGACATTTGTTCCAATACACAAGCATTCCCAAACACTGCAGTTTTCTGCTACAGGTTTAACTGAAATAAACAACATGCATGTGAAACTTGAAGCTTGAAACTTGAAACTTGTAGCTAGATGAATACTTTATTGATGCTTGCTCCTGAAGTTTTGTTCTATGGTTAGGAAACAATTTTAAGGCTTTTTAAAATGTTTTCATTATGTAAATCTCACTATATAGATCAAATCCTCATAGTTCCAATCACATTATCACTCTATGCAATTCATACCATCAGAGTAAAGATATTTAAGTTCTGCAGTAATTAACCTCATTACTACTGCAGAAACAGTGTCAGGCTACTTAGGCTACTTACTTTGTTTCTCTGTCTTAACTGATGGCTACATCATGATTTCTACTTCATTTTTCCAATTTAAATTCATATTAGAATATGCTGACCACACAGCGATGAAAGTAGATGTGTACCCGAATCAGTGTAATTTCCAAACAGATATTACCTAAATTCTTTGCATTGCTGTAAGATAAACTTGGGTTTATTCAAAATCCAATGCACAGCAATAAATTTATTTTTATATTATCAGTCATGTTAGATGAAACCCCTTTGCTGAGCAACATAAAAACTTAAGGAATAATTCTGTGTATTTATAATGAATGTATTTTGCTACTGAAGACAAAGCAATTCCAGCTTAAACCCACAGATCTATCATTTTATAAACCTCTGATGATACACAAAGTAAACTTTCTATACCTGGAAGATCTCTCTCTTCAGCACTGTCTTCCAGAGATCCAAAGGAATAGTTAGCTGGACTGATTGCAGGAGTAGAAATAAAACTTGGAGAAGCAATGGATGAGTTGATTTCAAAATAGTCATGGCTGTGATTTGTTCGGTGAAATTCCAGAGAAGATACTATTGATGTGCGTTGCTTGGGCTACAAGAAAAATAGAAGTTTGGAGTAAAAAAATACAGACTTTATGCATTATTTTTATTAATTTAATGTTATTTTAATTTAATAAATTTATGTAGAGTTTCTCTCTTTTTACGATTTTTATTTGGCCCGAAGGCTATACTTGTAAGAGTAAGTTTATATGAAAGGCCATGGTGATTTAGAGATAATTACTTTCCAAAATTTGGATTAATCTTTTATAGCATATTTTAATTCTAATCAATTAAATACAATATAAAATAAGGTTTTACAACCTTGCATACAATAACTGCAATCATCGTTTGCTAAGAGCTCTTTACCAGCTGCATTACTGGATATATCTTGCAAAACCATTAGTCTACTTACAATTGTATAAAGACATTTCCAAAATAATACCTGGCACTCATCACTCAAAAGCAACCCTCTACTATTTATTCACTTTATGAAGGGTTGCCCCACGTAATCAAAGACTGAAATGTCTGAAAGATTAGCAGAAAAATACTACCTAAAAAAAACATACGGGGGAATCAAACTTTCTTAATGAAATTTCATGAAATATATCTTTACTAGTTCATATCAAGCATATACTTTTGAAGCAAACCTCTGAACTGGCTTTACTTCATGTTCCAGAACAGTTTCTGAGCACAACAAACTAAGGCTGGAACTACGCCATAAGGTACACCCAAGAATTTAGTAAAAGGTGCTCCATATTCCTATGGCCTTTTGACAAAAAGACCATGCTAAAACTAGTCCAAAGTAAAACCCATGAAATATATTCAGTTGGAACATCAGGTCAGCAATAAGTTATTCACTCCACAGATCTACTCCCATTGCAATGTACTACTTATTAATATAGATACAACCTTAGTGCTCTAAGTTACAGACTATAAGCCACAGACCACTGAAGATTTGCTAAATAGTCTGTTGCTAATCTGCAGCGCTGTTCTGGCTTCACATACAAAATATTCTAACCTCATGATGCTCCTTGCTGTTTTAGGTTCAATGACCTGAAACATTAAATGCCTTCTCCAAAGTAGTCCTGCATCCCAAGATACAGTTGTCTATATATATTTTACCCTGCACGACAGTGAAAAATATCTTGGGAATTGATGCCCAAGATACCTAAAACTGGAAACAAATAAATAGAGAAAAAGAGTAAAGGGAGCTTTAACTCTTCTAGTTTTAACATGCTAGGTTTATACGTCAGAGTATTTGTAAAGGTCAAGAATTTGCTACTTTTTAGTGTCAAGACTAAATTATTGTCCTGGGACCAGTCTTTCTCGGATCATGAAGCTGATCACCATTCTTACTTAGAACTACCTATTAAAATATAGTCTATTACAGTGGAGCAATTTTCAGTTTTGTTTGTGGTCTACTTCATTTTTAGGTTATGAGACCTGGAAAGCTTATGTTACAAATACAGAACTATTGCTAAGGGTAAATTTGGGCATTCATCTAGAACTCATCTACCATCTATTGAAGGGATTTACATTCTTTAATAATTAAAAATAGCTTTTTCTTCAAAAAATTGGCTCCAAGGGCTAATAATTTCATGAGAGAGTTCAGTGGACAGGGATAGATTCCAATACCAAACAATCTGGTTAAAAGTCATTGTTTGGGACCTATGCCAAAATAACTCTCAGACTCGTCCAAAAATATTCATATGTATTAATTAAACCTTAACTGCACACTTGCTTGACAACAAATACATCAGTGACCTAATTAATTCTAAAAGCTAAAAATATCTGTGATCATTTAGAAAACTTTTGCTTGCCCTTTCCTGAGCAATGGCATCTGTGGTTTTGCAGGAATTCAGTTTCTAATTTGAAAAGGTGTCACCTCTGTTAATGTGATATGCGAGAACCTGGTTATTCTTTAAAGAAGACAGTTACTATATAGAGTGGTGGTCCAGCTCAGTTTTCCCAAGCAGCTGCACAAACAACTGCTCAGGTCTTTTTCTAGTCAGGTTTCCAAACACTGCTTCTTTCTCAGCACCGAAATAGCAGCATCTAATGCATTCTATAGCCTTCTACTAACTTATGGCTGATCAGGTGTTTTACTACACCTTACTGTATTATTACATGATATTGTAACATCTCTTTAAAATCTCTGACAAGAACACCTGCATAAGTCTCTGAGGAAAAAAACTGTTCTGAAGCTTGTTTTACAGTTCAGTTTAGTACGCAAATGCTCATAACTTCTAAACAATATATTCATCAATAAATAGCCATGATTTTCTCTGGAGACATGGTTTAGTGATATAAAATAAGTCTACAGCAATTTTCAAAGATAATTATGGACACTAGAAATATGTTTTCTATTTCAAGTTAACATGCAACCATCTGCTGACCTGGGTGATACAAAATTCTTCCTATATTATTTTGGGCTGTACTGTTGGACACAGAAACTACTAGATAAGTCTAAAAAGCATATCAAGTCACCCTGACAAAGACATTGTCAATACAAAAGCAAAAAAATATCAATAAAAATACTGGAAGACACTGCAACAAAAAATTTAACTTTCAAATCCAAGAAAAATATTTTCACGTTAAGTCAGTAATGAACATAATCAATGGGAGATACCACTTTGAACACTGCAAAACACGAAAGGCATCAAAATATACATACTGATTAACTTTTCTACTAAATGTACAAGTAGGAAGCTACATGCAAATTCGGTGAAGTTACCATGACTTGCAAGTAGCACTGTGAAGATGCAAAGGATCATTCAAATATTTCTCAAAACATTTAGGAAAAGGACATTTCTCAAACTTTGAAGTACTCTGCAATGCAAGCTCACAACTCCACCTTCTCTCATCAGGAATTTGCATCCATCACAGTCTTCGCAGAATTATTTCTCATAATACTCCTCTGCACTATGTGTAGTAGGCCCATTTTACAGATGCTGAAACAGGGTACAGAACTCTCCCAAATGACAGATGTGTGACTCATTAAATCACTGTGAACAAAAAAGCCTGAGGAAATTCTGCACTGTTCTTGCTAAATTTCATCTGCCCTACATAATGTAAAAATTGGCTTCAATTGGTTTATACCAGGCAGAGAATGTATGATAGAATAGAGAACTGAATCCACATTCTCAAATTCTAGCTAGCGTGGAAAACATAGATTTACCAAATAAAGTAAGAGGCAATAGCCCTTTCCACCAGGCTCATCTCATATACATAGCACTATGTTAGTATGGCCATGTAGCCACATGAATCTCTAACTTTGATACCTGCCCAGATGGTTCCATTCATCTCATTCTTTGATCAATTCAGTACCACCACAGAAATCTTCCTTTCTCCACCTTCCTTCTTTAATTCAGATACTATTCTCTTTCCACACACTCATTTCCTCCTTACATCTAATCTCAGCCTTCTCTCTTTTACTTTAAAACTATCCCCCTTTGTCCTATCACTATCAGGCTGTGTAAAAAGTCAGTCTCCCTCTTGATTATAAGCTCCTTTTAAGTACTGTCAATCTTTTCATCCATCAGAAATCCTTTTCCACAGAGCTGCTCTCAGTGAATTTTTCTCCCAGCCTGTTCATGTATCTGGGATTGCTCTGACCAAAGGGCAACACCCTTGGGCTTGCTGAATCCTCTTATGTTCACATGGGCCCATTTTTCAAGCTTGTCTAGGCCCCTTTGGATGACATCCCTTCCTTATGTTGTATCAACTGCACCATTCAACTTGTGTCATCAGTAAACTTGCTGAGAGTGCACTCAATCCCACAGTCTAGGTGTCTGATAAAGATGCTGAGGAGCACCAGTCCTGAGATGGACTGCTGTAGGAAACCACTTGTTATGAGCCTTCACCTGGACATACAGCCATTGACCACAACCCTCTGGCCATGAACATCCAAACAGTTCTTTATCCATCAAACAGTCCACGCTTCAAACCCATATCTTTCCAATCTCTGCTTCTATGTCTGTAAAGGTTTCACATATACTTCATTAAATCTCTTAAAATTAATAATTTTCTTGTTAAAAGCCTGTGAAAAGATTGGCTTCTTCACTTTTTTCTGCCTCTAGTACTTCAGTTCTGATCTGCAGAAATCAGTAGGCCTGATTCAGTCACTGATGCTGCTAAAAGTTACTTGGTTTATAGGATCTGAAATAAGATGATGAAGTACCTTGAAAGTGTAAAATCTGGAAATTATAATGGATCTGGATTTGATTAATTTGTGTAACCTAGACGTGAAAGACCGCATTGAACTAGACTCCAGAATTTAAAAAAAAAAAAAAAAAGTGGTTTCACTGCTGTTGTTGTGCTTTTTTAATTATTACTATTGTAAATTCTCTACCAATAGCATAAGGCAGTTTGAAACTAAGTTAAGTTTTAATGGCATTATGAAAGTGCTAGAAAATTGTTAGATTGATTTTCAATTTCAGGAATAATACCTCTTCCATCCAGCATGAGCAGTAAGTGCATACTTCACAATGATCTCATGGTCAGCATACCTTGATCATCTCATTGTCTGTGACATGCTCAAGGATGGCACAAGCATGCAGCTTTTTTCTCTAGCCCGTGGCTAGGAAATCATTTGATACGATTTGATAACATATAAGTACAGTGCATTCTATTCCTGTGTTTCTGATCTCCCCTGGGCGTGCTATACTAGCTCCTCCTTTAGATGTCTTCCACTGGAGTATATTAGTGAAGGCAGGGAGTTGCTGTCCCCTTCCACCTTCGGTCTTATCTCAGATGACAAATGAGACTAGGAATGAATAAGGGGAAGAATGGTTCTTTTCCCAGTTCCCATTTACCCTGATTTCTTCATTCAATTTAATTGCAAACACATTGCAGCCGTGCATTGTGAGATGTATCATTTCCAACAATAAAACCATAACACCTTTGCAGTAATTTCCTTCTTTGACAGAAGTAACAAAACTTTGAAGATACTCCATTATTCTTATCCTGGGAGAACATTTCTTGAAATGAGCTCCAAATTGTGAAAAATAAATGTGATAAATAATAGGAATGTCTTATTCCTCAGCTATAAAAACTTTCTAGCTTTCAAAGATAAGAAAACACGTTATTTTCACTTAAACAGTTGGAAGATGGATGCTGTATTCTTTTCTTAAAAAAAAAAAAAACAACACCAACTTGGTTTTCAGCTATTAGCAATATCCCATTTTGACCTACAGGCTATGAAAATTGCTTATGTCACTACATTTGCATATTACAGATTTCAGAGGGTCAAGGTGATGGCTGCTTTTTAGGTTGCATGCTACAGAAAGCACGCATGTGTGAAAATGCGGTCTGTTTTCGGATGATGATGGAAGATTATTCAGTAAATAAGGTGCTCAAAACTACCCAGTACTACACTGAAACAAAGGAAAATGCTATGAATCTGGTTGGTACCTATTACAGAACTATGAATAAGCCTTTAAGCTCTGAGGTTTTGAATGCATTACCTTCTCCAAACATTATATTTAATAGAGAAGGGCAATTGGTAGAGATTAGTTCACACCTGACTATGAATACAAACTTCCAGAGCAGGGTCTTCAAAGAAAAACTGCCTATTGGGAGTGGACCTTCACCCACTGAAATTTCAAACTAGGCCTGAGAGAGAGAATTATACAGGACCATAGCTGTACAAAGATTATGTTAAGAATTTAACAGTATAGATTACTTGCTTTCAAGAATTCGGAGACCTTCTCTGACACTACTTAATTCACTAGCGTCAAAGTACTACCTACCATTCAGTATTCAAACGATCTTTATACTCAGTGTTTCACCAACTCGGAACATTACAAATTCAGATATGCAAAATGTCCAGTTATTCTGTATCATTTCTATTTACACTGAATCAGGAAACTGAACCAAGAGAATTTTTCCAGGTATAGAGCCGGCTTCAACCAAGATAATGGATGCATGTTGAAGTGATATTTTAAAAGAATAATATTCCTTACAATAAGGAGTATTCTTGTGCCTTAATTTAGTCTTGTGCTTTAGCACATTGTTGAACAGTGATTTAATGTACTCACATACACTGCTTGTTTTTTTCATTAGTACTCTGTATTGGGTAGTTATGTTTATGTTTTCATATTAGCTCAGCTCTAATTAAAATAATCTAAATAGAATTGTGTTTTATAGTCACATGTCAAAGGAGGTATTTTGCAATGCATCTCTTTAATAAGATTTTGGTTAAAGTTGTTACTAGGTAATCACAAATTATCCATTATGCTCTAAGGAAACTTTTTGAAAATATCCTCTTATGGAGCTATACATCTTCTACACACTAATTCTATAGTAAAATAGAAAAAAAGGAAAATTAATCCCGTGAGGTAATTCCAACCATGTTTGTTCTTTTTTTTTTTTTTAACTTGGTACTCAGTATCATGAGATAAAATAATTTCATCATGTCTGTCCTATCTTCAGTCATGAATACATGAATTACTAACCACATCCTATTGGCACTGACAGTATCTCTCTTCCTTATTTGGTTTTTTTTTTTTTTCGTTTTTAAGACTACTTAGGAACATTATTTATCTATTTCTTTGTTCACTCATTTCAACACCATTAGAATGAGAAGATATCAAATTGTTTGCAGTAGATTTGCATACATATTTCAAAGTTAACAAACAAAAGTAAACAGAGAGAATTTTTTAAAATATCTACATATCTAGAATTAACCTTATTGAATGATATCAACTACCTTAAAGTGCTTTCAGACCTAATGTATCTACACAGCCTTGAAAACTCCACATAATGCAGGAAAAAAATCCAGACCTGCAGCCTGTGGAACATAGAATACATTCTGATTTTAGTGGGCTTGGGAATACTCAGTACTTTTCAAAAATAGTCTGAATTTTATGGTATCATGTATACAGGAGTGGTTTTAGTTTGGAGGTATAGAGTTATAACCTACAAAATCATAACTCTTAGACAACTAATGTAATGACAGTACATCAAGCCATCAGAAAAAAAGAAAAAAAAAGAATTTATATCAATCACTGCAGATCTTAGCAAGAATGAGATGATGAAATTATTTGTTCCTTTGTCTTTCCACCAGAAGCTCTCTTTACATTCCTGAAACAACACCTTCAGGAAATTTGCTCATTCACATAAAATGGGGAAAATAGTAAATTACAATAGATAAAATCCAGGTACATAAATTCTGTACAGTCCACATTTAGACATAAAAAGCTGTACATACAGTTAGTTACTTGAAGAATACCTTAGAAATTCAGAAGTATATGTAGACCTTTAAAAGGTGAGAAGTTAGAATTAAGTTTTTAACAAGTGGCCACTGACTCAGAGATGAACAGCACTGGCAAAAGAGACAGTCTCTTAGGAAAAAAAACTGTGTTTGGTCTGTGAATTTCTGGAAAAGGAGAGAGGAGAGGATGCTGTGTTGAACGTGTATACATATGAACACATTCAGAATCCATCATGTGCAGAAGCTTTTAGATACACTGCCACCATATGATCTGGCACATCCTCTTTCGTGCCTGGCCAAAGAAAGCAGGGGAAAAACGTGGCCCATACCACTGCCTCCAAGCCCAGCTTGCCAGGTTTATCTTTTTCTGCTCTCTGTCACCCATCTGCCCTCACTAGACTGCTGGGAGGCAGGAATCTTCGGTCCTTTCTGCAGCTGCTTACACATACCACAGAGAGTAGTTAACATGGTGTTCTTTCTCGTGGGGGGTAATATTATATGTACAACCCTCTGTGAAAAAAAAATGTGAGTCTATAAATGAAAATAGCAATAAAAGTTGAAGGACAAACCTCCCCTGGCAGTTTCATACAAGCTACCAAAGCCTGCCCAGTGCAAAGCTAGCTGTTGCCAACATCCCAGTCTGCCTTTCATAGGCCAACTCATTACCACTTTCCTGTGCTGAGTGCATGAGAAAAATGAGTAAGGAGAAAGGACTGACAGCTGTTTTGTAAATCTATTTAAAATCTGTTTATTTTGCTAGAAATGTGTAAAGATTCTGGCAGACAACAGATAACTAGTGATTTTGTATGTATTGTATATCATGGTTCATTAGTTTTACATGAGTGGTGAGAGGTCAGTAAAGAGTAGAAACCCATTACATTAACCTTCAAAGAGCCTTCCAGGTAAAACAATGCAAAAGGCATTGAATAAAGGAATGAAATACTGTAGCTGAATTAACTTTAATGGTTTGCAAACGTCACATTGAAAATATCTATCACTTCTTTGTCTAAGTTCTTGGGTTGATATATTTGGGGATGAGATTAGGTAAACTGAAAAAAAAAAAAAAACCAGAAAAAAAGAAAAGAAAAAAGAAAAGAAGAGGGAGAACACTCAGAACACTGAAGAAATTACCAGAAAACACACAAAGATGAAACATACTGGGATTTGAACACTATAGCGCATTCAACTTCTGTGCATATAAGCATATAGATTTACAACTTATATTAAGCACCAGCCTACACGTGTCTTTCAACTGCTGTTTTCTGCACAGGTAATAGGCCCACAGGCTAGAGAGATTAGTGAGTGTGGTAAAGTTCTGAGCATAGACACTGCACAGCTAGCTTTTGTTCTGCAGAGTGATGAGAATACTTGGAGTCAGTAAATGGTAAGATTTAAATTTGGACATAGCTCCCCAGAATCTGCTGAATCCATTCAGAGTTAACTAACAGGAGAACATCACCATTCAGTGTTCTGGGTCCATCTGTTGGCAATATCATGATGGAAACAGCTTTTTAATTGCTATTTTCAATAAGCTATCACACAACAGCTTGTTCCAACACTATTCCAATACCTTTCTGTTTGCTTGCCACCTACTATAAAAAACAGCTAAGAGGAAAGGAGGGATTTTAGTACTGTACTGATGTAGGGTGGGAGGGACAGGGAGACTATGGGAACAAACAAAACTAGAAATAACTATAAAAAGAGAAAAGAAGATGAAGCTGTTATTTTAGACCCCATGCAATCTAGATTTAAACCAGGATGTGGAACCCAAACTACTTCAGTGTCACAGAGGAACAGTCTGCACCAGTCAGTGGTTAGAATTATTATGCATTGACATTGTCAGCCACAGGAAGCTAATGACTCCTCAGAGAGGAACGGCAGGTACACATAGCAATTACCTTTTATTTTCTGAGCTGTGTGCTCCAAAGAGCACTGAGAGGAAGTTCCACCTCCACCACTGTAACATGTACACTTGTGCAGTACCAAAGCAATCAACTCTACATAATTCTTATCAAAATATCACATATCTATCAGCTTGCTTCTCACATAAGTTGCAGCAACATACTGATCAGGCAAAGCCTGGATCCACTAGTATCAAAGTGGCCCAGCAGATATCAGCAGCAGATATCAAATCAGCAATGAAGATGCATTTGAACACAGAAATGGGTAGAAGAGGAGTAGAAGTTACTTTGTTTTAAAAGATTCACACCAATAAGGTTTTATAACTTGGTGGCTAGTTGTCAGAGCTCAATTTGGCAGATCTTTTTAATTAGGGTAACTCATTAGGATACCCTGAGATCTCTTCTGACTGACCTATGCTGTTATACGATCTTGTGATTCTAAAATAAACTCTTCCATGCAGGTTACTACCATACTACTGAATCCAGTTCTAAGTTCTACTAATTTCAAAGACAGCTCATAGATGAGGCCCAAGATATGCTAAAGAAATGTTAAAACTTCCAAATTAAGACATATGGACAGCTTCTCTTTTACCTTAACACAAAACAAAATGCTATCACAGTGCAGTAGGGAGAATTTTGTTACAGTATGATCTCACTAGGGACCACAGGCTATAAAAAATGTCATCACTCTTCTGCTCCAAATGCCCCTCTGACCTGCTTTTCTTAAAATGCTGTACTCCTTAAAGACCTAGAAGGTGGCTCTTTGATATCAAGGTGATATCAACGTGCTAAAGCATGTTGTTTACCAATACATTAAAATGTTTATAGTTATGACGCATGAAAGTTGAGAAATAATACAACATAAGAAAGTAGGTAAGCTCAAAAATGTATAAAATATATGGGATCATGTAAATAGAGAGAGAAGAAAACCTGAAAAGGTAATGTGCCATTAATGCTGAAAAAATAGAACATAACCTTGGAAGAAAACCAATAGTACATAAAAATAGAGAATATTACATAAAGACTTAATTGACTAATGCTATAAGAATAATTTACTAATAGACATGTACACTGTTGAGCTCATTCATAAAATATTCTCTGTTCTCCTGTTATCCAAACAGCTTCCTAAGTACAGAGATATTTTGTATTCTGCTTATCTATCTTTGATATATAAATACGTGTTTAGTGACAACATCCTCCTAGAATACGTGCATCATATCCTGCTTTTATAATGAAAAATACAACTAAGAGGATGCTTATGGTGATCACCTACCTGAGGACGTATAACTTTTACTATGTTTTTAAGAGCAGTGTCTGGTGATGGAGGAGAGCAGTCTGGTGTTGGGCCTGTAGAGCTGTTTCTATGGCTACCGGATCCTGGTGCAGTAATTGCTACCTGAGGTGCATTATCTGTGGATAAAAATAGAATGTATGTGAACTTACCAATACTTTATACATTTTAAAATAAAAAAAAAATACTTTTAAAACAAAGTGTTACTCAAAACAGTCTTTCAACTTCCAAAAACTACTGAAATATAAAAGTGTTTGGTAAGGAATGTACTGTATATCTCTGTTTATTTTTGCAGGACATATATTTATTCCATGTTAAGTCAGGATACAGCATACAAAACCCTCCACAAATATTTTACATTTCTTACTCTGAATTACTAATTGTGAATCCAAGTGCTATCAAGTATCGTTGAAAACAGACTTTTTGATGCAGTTCATATCTCATCCTGGTAATTCCTAACATGTAAGACACAGTTCAACAAATTACAGAAACACATACTTGGGAGTTGACTTGGAGTATGCCAACAGCCATCAGTCACAACTTTCCTGAACACCATGAGGAACATAACTGATTAGAGAGGATAAGTTATACAGAAATGTGCTCAGCTTCTCAGATGAAATCCACATCCTTCCTAGAGCTGCATACCACAGTCTAACTTCCTAGCAGGATCTCATCCAGATAACCTACACCTGGCTTGGAAATATCTACGTACATGCAGGTACATGAGGAGCAGATGTTCAGAAATATTTTGTGATGCTGTTATCACTTCACAGCACAGTGAAGGGCCATTAAAGGGACTGAGAATGTCATTCTTACATAAAGTTAGAACGATGTAAAGTAAAGATAGTGAAAAACATTTCAGAGCATAGACATAACTTCCCAGCTGTGATGGTAACCAAGCACCAGAATGACTTAGCAGGAGGCCAAAAGCTTCACGTTATTTCATGCTTTTAGAACTGTATTATTGAAGTTATGGCTTAGTTCATGTTCTGGAATTTTTCCACTGAGAATGCATGGTCATGGTGGTCTTTATAAGCTTGTGAGTTTACTGAGTACCTTTCTTTCTGGGTCACAAAGACATGTCACCTCAATATGCTATAACACCTGCAGTTCTACATTACATTGATTACATTCAAATCTCATATCTGAGAGCCTACAGGGTTCACATATTAAAGCCTATTTATTTGCAGTTTAGATGGATTGTCAACCCATCCTTTCACTTTGTGGGCAAATCCACTACAAAAATAGACAAACTTTTAACAGACAGAAGTAGCTCCAGTGCCATGAACTAGAGAATTTTTTATAAAGATTTGATGAGAAGACACCCCAACAAGGCCTTTCTCATAGTGAGGAATGAGAAAGAATGTTAAATAGGAGTGCTAGGAGACACCAAACAACAGATTATGGTACTGCCAAGACACACGGTGATACAAGTGTCATCTAGGAAGCTAAGAAATAACTTCTAGAGGGATAAACGTTCTACATGAGTCTGGCTAAGTATACTTACTGTAAGTTAGTTATTTACTTACCATTGTGAGAAACAAATAGAAAGATTGATTCTGACAAACCACAGATTGATTCTGAACCTATAAAGAATAAAACCTCCCTGGTATTTTAGCTGTCCATGGGTTTCAGTCACTGCTCTTCCACTGTGAAGCCCGTGTGGCTATGCTTAAGCACAGCTACCCTTTAGCTATTTAGCACCTGAAAACCTTCACAGTGAAATCAGGCAGTCTTGCAGCTGGGGGAAGTGTTTTCAGGATGTTTCTTTCAAAGACCAGATAGTTATAAGAACAGATTGATGTTGATGGCAATGAATAGGTTTTTTTGCGCACCTTTTCAATCTGTTTTAAGCCCTTGACAATAGTCACTTCAGCTTTTGTTTACTCACTCTTTAAATATGCAGCAGAGGTAACAGTTCTTGTCTGAACAAGATTTTGATTTTTTCCACAGGGATCTGAAGCTTCTTCTTGATCCTGTTCAATGACTGTAGTAGGCTGGTCCTACTACAGTCCTACCTCAGAAGCGTGGAACTGACTGGAAGTGAAATTCTAGGAATGAAGATTTATTGGAAGATGTTCATGCGGGGAGACAGGGCTGTTATATGACTCTCTAGATAAAGCTGAGAAAGAAGTTCTTCAGCTACAGTGTATGCATAAATATACATAATATTCCACACTCACAGAAAAGAGTAGTTACAGTCTTTCCTTCCTAGGGAAATAAAGTGGTAGTATAAAAAAGGATCAGGCTTTTAGAATCTTAAAAAAGAAAAAAAGAAAAAAGAAAAAAAAAAAAAAGCTTAACAAAATAGAACAATCTTTTTCTTTAAAATAAACATTCCAGGAAAAAAAAGAAAAATCCAACTGCTCAATATTTCATGCCTTCAGTCCTCCCTCAAGGGAATAGAGCATTTGACATGTAATGGTTTCTTGTAAACAATTTCTTTATTGTGGACAGCTGTTTATTTTCACAGTAGGATCTTCCCATTAGGCAACCGATAATGATTTACTACCTAGGCTTGTTTCATCAGGCAGAGAATATCACCATCAAATTAACTACTGCAATCAATTTAGAGGACTTTTCCTGTTACATATACAGTACTCACCATTTCATTAAGAATAAATTGAAATATATTATCTTTTGTAATTAAATGATATAATAATTATGTCTTCATATATATATTTTTCTTTTATTACTGATGAGAAAACTAAACATTTTTTTTCCTTTAGGTAACCATAATTGTATCACTGGAAGTTTCAGTGCATCATTTCATCACATAAAGAAATTACCTACCAAATTTACCGAAGGAAGATTAGCTACTGCACTGAGTTTCTGACAGGTGCTATAGACTGGGCCAAAACACTGACAGAGCTGTCATTCTCTTCCAGCTTCAGCCTCAAGTTACAATAAGTGAAGAGATGTTACTGTACAAGTCAGGTAACAACAGGTTCCAGGGATCATATGGCAGCTAAAATTACTGAAGTGCAGTATGTTCTAATAATATTCCTTCCTGCCTCCATCATACATGACAAACTGACACAGGGATGTCAATTCTGATTTTAAAAAATCGTTTAAAAAAAGGCAAAGAAAAAAAAATAGGGAAAGGAAAATACACCATTTTATTTTTCCTGCGTTCAAGAGAACCAAAATAATTTGTCAAGCCAAGGTTTTAAAGGACAGAAAGTATAACTATGCAGTCATAATCAGATTTACCAACATGGATATACTGAAAAGATGGTTATTCTTAGACTTCTCATAGGACTAGACAGGTTTCCAAATCTCAAATCTTAATACTTCTCAAGACTTATTTCACCACTTCTCCCAATTTCTGAAGTATTTACAGAACAGGTAGCTAGTATATACAGCAGTGGTCACACTCATGCTCCAAAGAAAAGAGATATAGCGTCTCTATTCTCTTCTCACTAATCTTTTCCTTAAGCATCAAAAGATGACAATTGATGACATAATTGCTTGGAAGTTGAACATCACATTGTTCCCGCCATTATTTAAAAGAATCTTCTTACGTTCAAGGTACACTAATATTATTTCAATTAGAGATATGCCCTCTGATTATATACAGGTGGATTGATTTCATTTACACAAAAATATGAATATTGAACTAACTCCACCAAATCCAGAAATTCAGACTGGTATATTTCTGTTATTCCATATTTCACCAACAGTTATTTTATATATTTGTTGAAAAAAAAAGCTAAAAAAGAAATTTCAGAGCATTGAAAAAGAAAAAGGTTATGTAATTGGCTTTTTGAAATTTGAAGATATTAAAGTTTTTAAGTCATTTGCTATGGCATATGTTTATTTTTTACAGCATCTATTTATGAGGGTCATAAGGAAAGA
This sequence comes from Pavo muticus, assembly GCA_016647715.1. NCBI lineage: Eukaryota > Metazoa > Chordata > Aves > Galliformes > Phasianidae > Pavo > Pavo muticus. Next base: position 1,689,645 of record JACDJE010000012.1, read on the forward strand.
AAGAAGGAAGCAGCAAGTGAAACACCTCACAAAAGCTCTTTTTCATCACACTGTCATAAAGAATAAAATTGTGAAAAAAAACACTTTTTGTTCTACACGCACAAGGGCTGATCAAAAGATAATACCTGCTATTTAATTATGTTGACCCATGATGTCAGCACAGATGTTCATGGTACAGCAGTAGAGGATGAACCTTCCCACTAATATCCCTTTATATTTCGTTGCTGTGTGACAGATGGCAGCATAGGGGCAGTCTGACAAAATGGCATCTGACAAGGAAGTGCATATAAAGCAAAAGTGTGTCACTGAATTCCTCCATGAGGAAAAAAATTGCACCCATTGACATTCATTGGTGCTTGCTGAATGTTTCTGGAGACCAAACAGTGAATGTGAACATGGTGAGTGGGTGGGTGGTGTGATTCAGCAGTGGGGACAGTGACGTGAAAGACAAGCCATGTTCTGGATGCCCATGCACATCTGTCATATCACAAAATGAGGAGTGTCTCAATCAGCTCATGTGAATGAATCTGTGGATTACGACAATGGAATTGTGTACAGAGCTGAATATTGGCTTTGAAGCATTGGAAATGATGGTGGCAATGTTGGAACGTGACAAAGTTTGTGTCAGGTGGGTCCCACAGATGCTCACAAGAACAGAAAGAGCACCATATGCAAGTTTGTCAGGAACAACTGAACCAATACAAGGCTGAAGGCGACAGTTTCCTGGATTGCATCATTATGAATGAGAAAATATGGTGTCACCATTACAAGCCAGAGTCAAAATGGCAGTCTGTGAGTGGCAACACATGAATTCCTCATTGAAGAAAAAGGTCACAACACATCCCTCAGTAGGTAAAGTGATGTGTACTGTCTTTTGAGATAGGAAAGGGGTGATCTTTCAGGATTTACTAGAGCTTAGACAAACCATCAATTCTGACCACTGCATCATGACACTAACTAAACTGAAGGTCCAAACTTCCAGAGTCAGGTGAAAGAAGAAGACAACCTTTCTCTTGCAACATGATAATGCCAGGCCACATACCAGTCTGAAGGCAATGGAGCACACTGCCAATCTTGGCTTGACTAGCACACCCATTGTATAGTCTGGATTTGGGGCCTTCTGACTCCCATCTTTTTGAGCTGATTAAAGACTGCATGGGCAACATTTTCCTTGCAATGTCAACATCAAAGCAGCTGTGAAACAGTGCGTCACCTCTGCTGGTGCAGATTTTTACAAGTGAGGCATGCATGCTCATGTTTATTACTGGCATAACTGGCATAAATGCATAGCTAATGGTGGTAGTTATGCTGAAAAATAGCATTCTGTAGCTGAGAATTTGTTCTATTAAATAGTGCTGTTGTGCTCTTTCTATCTGTTGTAGTTTCCATAGAAATAAATTGGAGGCATTACTTCTGGAGCAACTATGTAATTAGTCTTGTTCATAACAATATTTTTAATTGTGAAGGTTCATTATCATCATATCTAATACAAAAGATATTACATAAGAATTAACATCATAACCAGTCTTTTCATAGAAATAAAAGTTGATTTGCTGTTGCTGCCATTACAAATACTCAGTGATTCATTTGCAACGCAGTCTCTCAGTAAAAGAAAAATGAAAAGTTCATTACATACTGTGTTATACATGTCTATTTAGTAAGACTGATTTTTGAAAAAGAAATTTGGGGCCTAACGTTAAATTTCTGAGCTCTATTGGTAACTAAATTTCTTTCCAAAGAAATGGCAGTAATTTTTTTCTCAAAGCTCTGAGCCAATCAGAAACTGAACTTTAGATTCACATGATGCAATTTCTCTAAATACAGCTACAATTCAGTAAAATTCCCCTTTAAATCAATGAAAACCATTTAATGCAGATTAGAATTTCAGATATATTCCATATATAGATAAATTATAATGAAGAAATATTGGGCCAGAGGAACATGGAAACTAGAAACAAGGAAAACTTCATTGGTAATACTGAGAAAGTATGCTTTAGTTCTAAAGTCTAGAAAGCTACCTCATGCACTTATTTTGTATGCAAGTAAGGCAAGATTCAATTGCCAAAGCAAAGTTAACAGTGGAATTTCAATACCATCAGCTCAGGTCATCCAAAAGCATTTCAAATGTCAATGAACAGTTATGTATTGACAACTGAATCAACAACCAGAACTGCATGTGATGAATTCCAACTCCATACTCCTACTAATTGTAACCATTTTTTCCTAAAAGTCCTCATGCAAATGAGTTAATTTGTTTGTAGCATTATGGTAAAAGATTACTGAAAGTTTTTTTGGTTCTTTTTTCCTGAAGTTTACTGGATAACAGGTCAACAAAAGAGGTGAATGCAGGTAGTTCCTACTATCATCTTTTAGTATACTGTAAGAACAAACTCTGAAGCTGCGACAATGGCTGGATATCAGGGAAAGGTTCTTCATCAAGATGGGGGTCAGGCACAGGAACAGCCTCCCCAGGGAAGTGGTCATGGCAATAAGCTTGCCAGAGATCAAAAAGCAGCTGGACAGTGCTTTCAGCCATGTAGTCTGATTTTGGGCTGGTCCTGTGAGGAGCAAGGAGTCGGACTCAATGATCATTACGGGTTATCATTATCACTGTTAAGGTGTCAGACAAAATCACAAAGATATTATCTGTTTAACTGAAGCTGTCAAGAAAGCGTGCACTGGGAACTTTGCCTTTTACTGTGTTGTATGGTATCAGTAGTCAGTCAGTGGATAATTGACTTCTGTCACATAGTATGTTAAACATAGAAAAATGCCTTTATGGATAGGAATAGACCACCACAGTTCAACATAATTGTTTCATGTAAAATTCCACCCCACAATCCAGGCAGTGGGAGGAAAAACTGCTCCGTATTAACTATTAGGCAGATACCAATATACCAGTACCAACTAGAACAACTCCCATATTCCAGAAATATGGTTATAATTATTCACAATGGAACACACATTTGATCAGTAGTCTCCCACTGTCACTGAAGAATCTAGAACTACATGATATGCTACACATCTAACGATGTATATGTATAGATACATACTAAATTCTAAAACTCCTAAAGATGTAATACTAGACACAAACAAAATAACATGCAAAGCTTAATCATTATGACCTTTTATAGCTCTAGAATATAACACTCGGGGCCTGGATAAATTTTTACACTAGCACTCCAGGAGAAAGAAAGGCGTGGAAAATGAATGTGCACATGCACACATAAAGACAGATGCATTGCCACACATATCTAATGACAACAATCTCAAAGGCTAATTGAGGCACTATTAACATTACTATTAAATAACTTCCCTTTATTCCCCAAGCATTACCTAGTTTAGATGATTCCATATACTGCTCCAAAAGTGAAGGTGGGCCAATACCCCCACACATGTTTTGGATACTCTAGCATTGGGATAAAGCAGAAGTTTTGTGCTCCAAATGGCTTGATGTTGTATGGGATCAAAATGCTTTTTACTGTGATCTCAGGACAGATCTAAGTTTGATCTGTTGCAGCAGATTCAGTTTGCTGGCCTATTAGAAAACCACTAGGAAACCGTTTATGAAATCCAGTAATGTCTACAATCTTTAATCTGTCTTTACAAAACATTCAGTAGGAAACTGTTGGAATGCCTTTGTCTGTACAAGTTATAGGTCTTCTAAACACCAAATGTGTTCTATGGATGCATAAAACTCTGAAAAGAAACAGATAAATCATCTCTCTCAGACAGAAATCAGTCTTAAATTCAAAAGAAATCTTGGAAGATTATAAAAGGAGATAAATGGGGAATGGTACTGTTTGTGTATGATCAGTCACTGGTAGCCAAATTTAAGTGTCTCCTTGCAGAGGTAACGGCCACCAGTTCATTGACTGGTTGAGAATCAAACAACATCGCTCCCTGTTAGGGATATAAGAGAGAAGTTTTAGTGTTCTTCAATAGTGGGATCTCTTCTAAGTGGGAATTATCATCGAGTTATTAAAAAAAATCATAACCGTAATGAAAGAACACTTGTCAGTTACAAACTCACTGGAGTGACAGACAAAGCAGTATTTTCTCTTTCCAGCAATAATCAAAGATAGGGAAGCTTTATCAGGAATATAGGAACATACTGAGGAGAAGACTAAGAAATTTGCTCAGATTATGCCTCAGGGAAACTTTCCTACTGTTGCTAAGCTTTCTCTAACAGGGAGAGAAAAACCCAGGCTCACTTCAAGAATCATGTGCACCCGATTCTGTGGGACTAAATAGAATTTGGGCACAGTGCTCTTACTGAGTCTTTAAAAAGGGCTCGTTAAAACTCAGTTAACTCACTCTAAGGGACAGCAAGGAGAGGCAGCCCATTACCCTAGAACATGCCATATACAGATTTCAGTGCCAGTCCTAAAACAATATATCTGAACATTCTGCATGAAGTCAGCACTACTTAGGCTCTGCTCATTCTTGTGGGACAATCTGGGCTGCTGGGTTCCACCAGAAGTAAATATATAAGGCAGGAGCCCACAACAAGAAGTAGGAAGAAAATAACACAGACTGAAAACTGAGAAGAATAAGCCATGAAATAGTAGCAATTCCCCTATTTGATACAGAGCTGCCAGGTATAATATTTCTTGGATGATGAGAGATAAAAACGTAATGTCTCCGGCAAGATCCAGACCTACTGCAGAGATTCACAGGAATTGTAATAAAGTAAATTAAGCCAGGCTGCAGTTCAAGGAGAAAACCTGGAAAAAATTTAGAAAATCTACTATTTTATCCGAAGAACAAAGACATGCACGTTCTAAAGTCCGCCATTTGAGGAACTAGGCAATTTCCAGTAGTATAGTATTTAACTTTAAAATTGTTCTAACTTGATTACAGCCCCAAAGCAATTTGCTCCTAGATAACTATTTAATATGGAACAAATCTAGGAATTACAGATAAGGACAAGCATGTATTTAAGGATTTCAAGGAATGAACATTACAGAAGAAATTTCAAAAGAGCAGATGGAATATGGAACAATAGAGTCAGTAGGTAGCTCAACTGGATGCATACAGAGAACAGTTGGACTAAGCTGTTTGAATTTGCTCTTTTGAATTTGTTTTGTTTCCTGAACACTTAAACCTGAATAACTATACATATCTGCAACTATCTTGCTGAAAGCACTTCAAGCTTTAACTGGTCCAATCTTGGATGTGGCAGCTATTTCAGGATAGTGTTTGGAATTAATTACCAGTGAAGTGCATTCCAGTGGCAATAGGGAGTCTGCTTAGTTGTTTCTGTATCATCCACAAGAGCTGGGTATGACTATTGTCAACTTCTTATTTCCTCTAATCACCCACCTGCACAAATAGATTTTGGAACTGCTTCAAGCTTCTATAACTCTTGTAATACCAGGCAACTGTCTGGAAAAATATCTCTCATTAAATGCTAATGAGAGATGATAGGTGACTTCCACTATTTCCTGAGTAATCTTTTGAGACTGCCTCTGCAAGCTGTTGATGTCTAATTGAGCATTCAAAAACAATGCTACACAGTGGTCATATACGTTTTTTTTCTGAAATTTTGTTGTTGTTGGCTGCTTTCACACATTTAAAAGGTTCACAGTGAAATGCTGCAAGGCTTACGAAAGATATTTAATAGATGTCCATATTTGTTTTTTCTCAGCATGTAGTCTTGTTTCTGGAAGTTCAGTGGAAACCACAGGGCATGGGTACAGGTGCCAAGATATTTTTATTTATTTCAACCATTCACTAAAAAAACAGTAGTCTTGTAAAACAAAACATCCTCATACCCCCAGATAATGATACATAATAGGAATCTTCAGGCTTATTTTTAAGTTTATCTCATCAGTGAGATGCCACTGAATGCTATCACATGTATGCCTTAGTATTTCACAAGGCTTGTTCTATAATCCAAAGAGAACATCAAAAGTGCGCCATGCAGAGATGGCATTTTACTGCTGCAAACACTACAGCTACATTAGGCTTCACTTTCAAATTATCCCAAAATATAAACTGCAAATGTGATCAGAGTTAGTGCTCTCAAAACACTTAAATAATACCGATGATAGCAATACTCCCCAGAGATCAAGTTCAATTAATAAATAATTTAATCAGCGCTGAAGATAAGTTGCCTGATATGCATCTATCTTTAATTGCAAGGAAATGTAATGTATAGACAAAATTATATTTTCATAAGCTTCATCTCTTCTGAAGTATCAATTAGTAAAGCTCTCTAATAAAATACTGAAGTAATAAAGATAACCAAACGTTTAAAGGCCAAAAAGCTAGGATTATATTTTGAAATGTTTCAATATCCAAATATTCATTTCCAAAGTTAATAAATTTTTGAGTGACTCTCACTCACTCTGGGACTTTCTCTCACTCTCACTTTGGCTCAACTCACACTCTGAAAATCTTACATTTTTGTATGTAATATATATCTAAAGTATTTAGTTCCTAATTAGAAATGTATATTTTATCCAGCATAAGATAAGCAGTTAAGATGGTTAAGTAGAAAGAAGCTATCCAGCAGGTAGTATGCACTAGTGATACATAGCCACATTTCCTACTTATTCTGGTTCTCCTCATATCTAATTCTTACATGATGACAGGCAAGCATTTAGGCAAAACCATAAGCAGAATTCACAGAATTCCTGACAGTTTTACTGTCAGAACTTCTAACCACCATTAACTTATTATTTGAAGTCTTATTATTCCATGAGAATATAGAATCACAGAATCATAGAATGGTCTGGGTTGGAAGATGATCTAGTTCCAACCTCCCTACTATAGGCAGAGACACCTCCCAGACTTGGTTGCTCAAAGCCCCATCCAGCCTGGCCTCGAATGCCTCCAGGGAGACTGCATCCACAACCTCGCCGGGCAACATGAGTAATAAATTCATTCCAAAATGTGTTTACAAGGCTGATATCTAGCAATATGGACAAGCAATGGAAAAAAGCATATTGCTTAGTGTTTGCAAGGGCTTCATGAGGCATTTAATACTTTTAACAAATTCATCAATGCCAGGTCCTTGTTAAAGTTTTAACAGGTTGGATAAGAAAAACTGGAAAACACAAAATTTATCAGAAAAAAAATATTTATTGCTTGCTAATTCTACTTGCAAAATAGGTACAGAAATTTCTCATTATTTTTCATCACAATGTAGGAGAGAAGGAAATGTCAAAAAATAACAGAATTGCTCTGAGAGAGAAATTTAGCTTCAATTCCAGTACTGCTGGTAAGAAATTGGTTTTACTTGTACTAAATGATTTAAATATCTTCTAGCAGAGAGGGAGTCATATCTGAAAGTTAAGAGACTATCTGGAGCAACAGTGGAAGGATTTTTTTAATAACAGCTGCTTTTACTATCCTCATCCAGAAAAGATAATACTGTGTACAATGATATATTGTAATAGATAAAGAATAAGAAACCTTATCCTGGAGCAAAAAAATATGAAGTGATCCTTCTGAAGACTTTTTCTCCTTTTTGGAAACAATAAAGCAACCAAGTTTGAAAACATTCTTTCTTATGTGTTCTTCCCAATCTGAAGTGTTTGAAGGTATACTGAGAAAAAAGGAAAAGACTATTTTGATATCTCCTCTGCAGGAGGAAATGATTCTATCACCAGCTGCTAGTAAAGATATGCTGTTATCTATGCATATGTGGATTGGCAATGTCCCATCCTAGTTTGACATATAACAATATCCGACATTTCTTGCACACTTTGAATTTCTTTTTTGAGATGGCCTGTACAAAAATGAAAATGGTATAAAAAGTAAAAATGAAATCTCTGCAAAGTAATAGAAGGAAACTTTTTGGCAGCAAGCTACAAACTGCCATCAGGACTAGCAGATGCAGAAAGGGAGACAGAAGCAGAGAAAATGATAGTAAATGATTTTTGTTTTTAACTTAACATAAAATAAAAACAGGAGGGATTTTTTTTTTTCCAGAATGTAACACTGATTACCTTCACTAGGAATTAATGCTTTTCTATTTTTTATCATCTCTGACACTGAACAAAACAAATAAATCTGTTCATTATGTACAAAAATGGTTTGTCTTAGTAATTGCTTAATATTTTCATAAATATTGTTATTTTAACAACATTAAGGAAGCTATGCCAAGAGTTTTGCTTTCCAGATGTACTGAAGTTAGTAGAAAAGTTTACTTTAAAATTCATAAAACATATCAGAGACCTCAATATCTGTTAGCAAAGCCATCAAGCTGACATATGAATGCAGTGCATAGCTAGTTCCAAATCTTTTGACAAATTATTTTCACCATATAAAAACTGACTAATCAAAACTGATTTTCCTGGGAAAATGTATCATTTTCACGATATTTTCATCAGAAATTATTCTTGGATTGGGACAGAATTCCTGATGTTTGCTTGCAAAAAAGATTAATGGGAAAAAAAGACAAAGACTGCAAGGTAGGTATCACAGAAACCTACCTTCTGATCATTTAGATCTCAGGTCCTGTGGGAGCTCAAACTTTTACTAGAAGAGGGGAAGGGATTGAATGAATATATCCTGGCCTGACATGGAGTTGGGATGCAGCTAGGACAGAAATATGCCCAATGCTGAAAAACATTCTTACGTGCTAGGGTACGGATTCAGTCATTCACATAGTAGCTTGGTACTTAATGTTCCCCCACATCTTCTTTAATATAGACCACAGAAATAGCAGGGATCACTCAAGCCATCAGATCTAATCCCTAAACTGCAGGCAATTATATAATTGTGCTGCAAGGCACCTGTAGAATATGTATCTTCTATTCCCCATTCATAGCAAGTCACAAAGAACTGTCTAGTAAGCCGTATTCAACTCACAAAATTCAATACAAAGTATCTAAAAAGCCTGAAAATATACAAAAAGAGCAGGAGAGGAGCATTTTTAATGTCATAACTTTCTGCAACAGTCAAGAATGCCTGGATGATAAGATATGTATATTACATATACATATCTACGTGTCTAATGATTAGTTGTTCAGAGTTTAACAGCTTTACCGGGACACTGAGACCAAAACAGTAGAGAAGTTCATCTGTAACAGAAGTCAGCTGAGCTCTTTGTGTGATTCAAGATGTGCCTACGCTGTGTTCCCTGTTTATGAAAAAAAAGTTTAGCTATTTTTTTTAAATATTGTTTGAACGTTATGACATTATAGATGTAAGCCCACTGATTATCGAGGATTGGATCTCTCAAATTTTAGGGCTCAGTTTCATCCTAATGCAAAATAGAAGAGCACGCAAACTCTTGAGTTTAACATAATAAAAAATACGAAGTATAAGGTAGCAGCTTCCTCCCAGCTTCTAAATTGAATAAGATTCAATCTGACAAGGTTTTTAAAACTGAGTAAATTCAATTTGAAAAGGTTTGTAGAAAATTAAATCAAAGGTTTGTAGGAAATCACAGGTGCACCAGGTGACATAATATGAGCTAAATGCATACTGAAAATCTTCATGCAGTATTAAACCCATTACAAAAGCTCATATTTCCCTAGAACATGCCAGATGCACGTAAAATGGAAACAATTTAAATGAGAAATATGAAGTTTTGCTATTACTACTAATGTTAGCAATTTAGTAAGTTTTATAGTAATATTATTCCTCACATATCTGTTAAATCAGTATTATTTATAAGAAGGACAGTTACTCGTATTTGTTCAACTACAGAACAATCTAAAGAGCCTTCTGAAGTGTAGGATTACTGAATAGAATGGAATATGTTCTGTATGTCTTGCATATGTTGTCCCTGACTCAAACCTACTTGCAAAAGATGCTGGAACTAACAGCCATTTAACAAAGAAAACATTCAACTCCTGATAAATAATATTTGCATACAGGTTTAAAATGCAGAGTACTTCAAATTAGTTATGTTCCTTTGAATAATTCCCTTGATTTGGAAAAATGGTTTTGTCTAACAGCATGCAATCAAGTGTGTAATGAGATCATTCTAGTTGGCAATCACACCGGGATGGATGAAGCTCAGTGTTGGTCAGTACGTACACACTTTGATGAGAAATACTTTCAGCAATCATTTGCAAAAACTGTCCAAAACTCCTGCGAAAGCTAAATTTTTTTCAGCTGTACTTCAAAGAATAATGATAAAAAGAAATGAATCATGAGAAAATGCTCAGCGCATGTCGAGCAGCAGCCTTTTTCTCTCATTTGCAGAGAAAATGTACGCTAGTCCTTTGGAAAGTGAAACTGTATGAACATGTTGGATAGGTGGAGACCTATATGAAATTTGACAATGAACTGTTCATGTGGTATCAGTCATCTCCATGTGCTTAATTTCAGAAACGACAGAGTATTTTTAATAACATTCTATTGTAAGGATGTTATCAGAGATGTTATCCAGAGGAGAATATGATGGGAAGCAATTATCTTAATTATATACTAAAAACTTCTTAGAAGGATGATAATGTTGTAAAGGAAAGTACATTAAACCTGGAATACGTAAGAATTAAAGTGGCTTAATTCAGCCTCCTGTGCATATGCATTCTGAAGAAGTCCTTAATTATGATTATAATGCCTTTTTTTTACTCCACAAAAACCTCTGCTGCATCAAGGACATAAAGGAGTGGGGGAAATGGACACTGCAGCAAACCAACTTGCATACATTACTCCATAAAAGTGGAAGAGAAATAATATTATTTTTTAAAAAAAGCACAGAAATGTGAAATGTTTTCCTAAATGTATAAAACAAACTCACGTGAAAATATGTTTCCATTCAAAGGGAATGATGAATGACAGCTACTAATGCTAAATTTCTTTTATTCAACAGATCTATCTAACTTATATCAAAGAGTTTATAAAGATCTGGTAGGAAGTAAACACAAATGGTGCTGTTTCTTAATAGGATTTGGAATAGTGATAATGTTTGAGAAGATTAAAAGGAAACTAATGGAAGAAGCTTAGTAGTTACAGGCTTTCAAACCAGTTATCAGGAATACAGAATAAATTATATGGACCACCATTAATAATAAATTAAAGGGGCATAAATCATGCAAATTAGCATAGCTTCAGAGAAACCCTATCCTGTTAATTAACCTTGTTTTTAAATGAAATTATGTTTGTTTAATATAAGTAAATAGAGTTAGTCTGACATTTCCTTTCTAATACATTTGGGTTAATATTACATTTGGATTATTAAAGTTTAGTATTGTGGTCTATGTTTGCAAATTAGATAATTAGAAAAGTTAGTACTGGTTGCAGAAGTATGTGTTTGAGAAGCATCTACAGTATATCAAACTCACTTTTACTTTTCAATCTACTCACATTGAAAAAAGAAAAGAAAAGTAACACTTTCATCTATCTTTAATGGAAGGGTCAACAAGTCTCTGTAAACTTAATTTATCTCAATTCTTAACACAGCATTTTGAAGTTAAGAGTCTATCACTTGAGTGGTGGGGAAATTTTTCTTATTATTTAGTAAGGAAATTCTATGACAACAGAAGTTTGCCCACAAACAAAACTGCTCTAATGTTTAAAACATATAATAACAAAGGAAATTATGTATAGACTTTTGGCTGTATCTGGTGAATTGGAGGACTGCTTAGAGTGGATGTAGTCAGGGGATGAAAAATTTTTGAAATATTTTATCATTCTGTTTCTATTGGATGTTTTATTAATACATCTATAACTTTATACACCCTAAAGAAACTAACTTAATTTTTCACTTGATCACATTGATGACATAAGAATTAACTTCTCAGGAGAAAGAATTTTCAGACTGTCTCACTCACCTACTGAAAACTACCCAGGGGTAAAATGGGTCACAGCTTTCACATACTGTCAGAATGCAATTTCAGCAAAGTGGGTAACTGGGCAGAAATCAGAGATGCACACCACACTGGTGTCACCTCTGCATGGCTCTTGTTCATCACTGCTGAAAATGCATAGCTAATGGTGGTGACTATGTTGAAAAATGGCATTTTGTAGCTGAGAATGTGCTCTATCAAATAGTGTTACTGTGCTCTGCATCTGTTGTAGTTTCCATGGAAATAAATGGAAGGCATTACTTTCAGAGTGACCTGCGTAGACATCAACATAGGACCAGAAACACAGATGAACTTTGCTTCTTTAAAAGATGTAGTAGTAAAAAAGTGAATATGAAGCATCCTAACAGTACTCCAAGGATTATGATAAGAAAAACATAAAAAAAGAAAGAGTACAAAAATATTATTAGGATGAAACAGAACTCCTGAGCTGACTGAATTTTGAGGATTTTTATTTGGAGAAAATAAAAAGTACTAATATCAGTCGGTTTTTTACACGAACAAAAATGTCATGAATATAATGAGATAGAAGAAAACTAGTGCTTGCCAGAAAGTGTTTTAAAAAAAGAAGCTTGTAGTACTGTGAAGGTCACAATAAGATTCTATTCTAATGGAACATTATTCAGTTCCTATCTATCTCTTTTTCTCTTGAGTAAATACAGAACTTCTTGGATCTTGAAGAAGTTAGACAGAAGATGTCAATACTATTGTTCATATGTCCGAACACAATCAAACAGGATAACAGGCTAAAAAAATCTTTCTAACTTCAGAATAACTCCCTCAAAGTAAATGTAGATGATTTAAGATGAAGAATGTAATTCAGTAATTGAAATTGCATCTTCGTGGCATTATAAAAATATTGTAATAATATTTTCTTTTACACTACTGAAAGGTACTTAGAACATACTTGCATGGATGAAAAAAACCAAAATGGATTATAAAAGAGTTATTATATATTTTGTTCTTTAATCAGCACTCTCTAACATTTACTAAAATGTCATGTGAAGTTAATTGCAAACATATGCTGGTGCATTAGATGAAAATGCTTTGGATCAGAAGTGGGCACTCTATACTGTGGCAGTAGAAATGACAAAAACGAAATGTGTCATCACTGAAACTCAGTCAGGAGAAGGTTAGTACAGTTTTCAATACACTATGTTCTAGTAAAAATTTACATCTTGAAGCTCTGAGTATGATCTTTATATCTTTATAAATTAATCTGTTAAATAAATTGAGAAGTTCTGTACCATAGCCAAATTCTCTCCATATGGCTCAGATACAGGTTAAATGAAGAAAAATAAGAGTAGAGAAAAAGCATATGCAGGTCTTACACTACGGTTGGGCAATAAATGCCACTATGAATAAGTTAATGACTCAAAAACACAGTTTATGAAAATTTCTCCTAATTTTCAATTTTCACTTTAAAGCAAATTTGACTAATAATTGGCTAAAAACAGGAAAAATGATTTTTTTTTCCCAACTGGATTAAATATAACATCTAATTATTAAAAAGAATCTTTTTTTTTTTTTTTTTTTTTTGTTCATCTATTTCAGATCTTTTAATAGCCCTCATAGCTTCAGTTTCCTATTCTTACTCAAAGAAAGGGATGGTTATGAGGACACAGAGTGTAGAAATTATCATCCAGATTTCAACAGAAGTCAATACTGTAAACGGATGCATATGGATAGAAGTAAGACAAAACAAAATAAATATTCTGTGATACAGAGAACATCCATAGAAGACCTCACACAGCACTTTTACCACCAATTGGAGTCCTCTAGCCACCATAGCAAGAGTGTATCTGTAGACATGCATGCATCAGAATTTCACAGAATTTAGCTACTTTCAGATAGCTCTAGGCCAACTTTTACACGCTGCAGTTACTCTGATTCATAAGAGACTGCCTTCCTTACCATGCTCTTCCCTCTACAAAGCTAAAATGATCGTTATCACTGAGAGTATTCAATCCTGATAGACTGTAGTCATGTGTTCATGCGTACTATATTCTGCTATCTCTGGTTTTAAAAGCATATTTAAATGAAACACAGGTCTAACAGCAACCATTCTGCTTGAAGTAATTTGGGTAAGTGGACTTAAAAAGGGTTAGTGAATGATCTTTTAGATCCATTAGTTTCAAAGTTATGATATATGGATAACTCACGTTAGTCCCTTTAATTGCCATTCCATAGAACAGATTGAAAGGCAAGTTTATACATTTTGCACTGGAAAGGTTGCATCTTATGGCCACTTTGCACTGGTTGCCATGCAGCTAGAAAAAAACTGTGTAAAAGTGAAGGCGTATATTTATTACATAAGAAAAGATGCGTTTGTTAAGTCTCATTCTGGAGGACTGAAAGGTTCAAGTAGTCAGAACAGGTGCTGTGAAGATCTGTTGCTGAACGAATCAGAACCGATGACCTGACAAACATCAATTTACCAAGCCAAGGATTTGATGACTTAGGAAACTGTGTAGAAGATTTATACTTTAATTTTGATAACAGTGCTACCACATCCAGGGTATTTTTTGATTCAGGTTTCTGAAGAGTAGTCCCCTAGCTATCTGCATGAGTTTGCTGATACTGTTATACAGCAAATACAAGAATGAAAGCAGAAGTGAGCAGACACACTGGCTGCAGATTTTCACATTCCACATAGTGGCAGGAGGGGGAAGCCAGGCTGAGAAAACAAAAATAAACCCTTATGTTACAGTGCAGTACAGGACAGCCTGGGGACAGTTAATACATTGTGACAATTCAATGATAAGAATTTGTTATTAGTTTCTCTGCTTTGTTTATGAGACTATAAGAATAAGACGCCATTCATTACAGATTTATTATATTGCATGGTCCATCTTACAAGCTACTTGCATTTAAGTGCAAACCAAGTAATTTTTCTAAGTATCAAAAACATCATGAATGACAACAGCAAGATTTCTCTGAAATACACTGAGAGGGTAGATGACCAGAATAGCCTTTAAGATTTCACTTCCTTTCTGTTTCAGCTCCTTGCCTTGTTTGCCTGCTGCAGGCTAGTGGCAACACATCTCACATCTAAGGACATTTTCATCCCCTTGACAGAAGCCATATCTTAGATGCAATTGGGTAGGGCTGTACCAGAGCTATCTTTAAAACTGCTGACTGGGGAACCCTTGACGATGTAGTGGCTGAGAGCTCAGCATAAATGAAGCACCTAAGTATTTAACTTATTTCTCAAGTGGATTTCGCAACCCACACCGAGTTCTGCATTGCTGCCACTGAACTATTTCCAGAGTTAAAGATGTGTCAGTAAGGCCTGATCAACTTGCAGCTTCTGTAAGGTATCTGGTAAAAGTAAGTCCCTGAACTAGAACTCCCTCATCCAAGGAAGGTTTTCATGCAGTATACAGATAGTAATATCTTTTTCAGTTACCAAGATGCTGTATGGAAACCTTTGTTAATCTACATGGCTGAAATGATGCCCCAAATGAGGCTGTTTTTTAACAAGTTCACAAAAAAAAAAAAAAAAAAAAAAAAGTGTGAAAATGCCTCCCTATTTCATAATGATACTCAGTGAGACCTAAGAATGATTTAAGTAGTACTGAACATCAGTCATTATTATTACAAATGTAGCTCATAGATTGCCGCTCAGTCCCTTGGGGACCTTCTACAGTAAAAATTATAGAGGCAGACTGGAAGAGATATGAACACGTATAGTCACACTTAATCCAGTGAAAAAAAATACTTTTTTTTTTTTTTTTTTTTTTAAATGTAGCCCATATTTCATTTCATCCTATATTTCTGCTAAATAAAGTGGGTATGACACCAAGAGGCTTAAGGATAGAGGATGGTATAGCATCCAAGGGTGTAAGTTAAGGCTATAAGAGTCTTCCACAGCACAGGTCCAAATACAGCATGGTGTAACTGATAAAAAAATAATCCTGCATTCATGAGGATACTTGATAAAGTCTACTTTAGCATTAGAATTATCCAGTGCCCTGAGATTCAGACATTTATTAAGATTTTACACCTATCCGAGATGATGAATTTCTTGCTAATAGTTCACAAAATTTAATTACATCTGTAAGATCAAAAGGGCAATATTAATGTGTGCCTTATGAACTCATAAAATTTTATGGTTATTTTTCAAGGTTAGATATTCCCTGTGCAATTTTTTTTCCTCTGAAAATTAAAATGAGTGGTAGAAATGTCTAGTTTAAGAAATGCTGATACTGCTCAGGAATAGCTTCACAGAAATATTAGCAAGATTGATTTGTGAATCAATTTATTCTGTGAAGCTGATTTTTTGAGATCTATTTACAAAATCTTAAATGCAAATTTATATTTTACTTAGCAGAAAAAATTGTGCCAAAGTCCAATATTTCAGAATATTCCCATCAAGTCTTAACTGCTAGTTTAAAAGTAGAGAAACTGTGGCAGGGATTCTATCACACACTGCCAACCTTGTTCTATCAATCTACTGCAGAAACTCTACATGAATTCAAACACATGGGCAGTCTTTTTTTTCCTCTTAAACCAGTCCTAATGTGAAGCCATTGTTTTAGCTGTCAGCATAGACCAAAAATAAAACTGTTCTTACTATGTAAACCTAATTTATGGCAAGCAATCAGACAGAAAACTCAGGATTTCAGAAATGAAAGTAACAAACCATTTCTTTTCTGTCCTGTTTTATTCTCTACACCTAACAATCATTTGCCATTTGGTGCATGGAGTGCTATTCTCTGCTAGTTCAGGAATAACATTCAGGAAATTTAAAATACAGATAACTACAGACCAGTCTCTCATTTTCCCCAGTAGGTCAGAAAGAGTCGATTGCTGGTAAGGTGACTACTCCCAGCCTGTCAGGAGTTTACTGGCAGGGCAGATAATAGTTACAACATGCAGCTCTACACCTAGAAAGGCCAGCCAGAATGACCTTTCCTCTCAGTAAAGCGGAGAACTCAATGACTGAGTTCAGCCAGTCACACTTACACTGGCAAGAGGTAGTAATGCCCCAGACAGTGGGGAGAGTTCATCAGAGCAACCACCCACCTGGGGAGCAGAGACTGATGGATGCAATTTTATGTTCAAAAATGCTGCCTCATGCTCTAAAATGAACACGTGACATAGTACAGCAGTTTGAAAAAAAAGAGTATTATCGAAGTCAGCAACTCTCAGTGAGACGAAAATAGGGAAATTCAGGGGAAAAAAGGAATGCAAATTAGATCCTTGTTTCAAATGAGCGATCTCTGTAATCATACAAAACTTATTCAAGCAGTAAATGTGCATGAACTGAAGTGACATTCACATACGATTATGCATATTATTAAATAACTTAAAACTGTGAGTGATACGGCTGATTTCATTTGGGTCATCTCTAGAGTAAGATAACAGCCAACGTGATTACAGACACAACTAACAAGCCATGCCAGTTAGATAATTACTGTATTTATAGCTTAAAATAAAATCACATTTTGGAATCTGCTCACCTATACAGCCAAATGTTCTTCCAAATAAAATGCCATGGAAAAGATCATAAAGGTATATGGGAAAATTAAGACAGAAAGAATTACCATACATTTTTATTGCTAGCTTGACCCTGTTAGATATTACAGAGGTGATGGGTTCCCTCACAACTTCTATGATTATTCTCTGGGCATCTGACACAATTTATTTTTAACCATACATATTTTCATATTGTGGTCTAAAAATGTCCTTTTTTAGCATCTGGTTTTTATTTTGATTTTAATGGACTTACTATGCCTATGAAAAATGTCTGTGTTCACCAGACAGCACATTTCTACAGCCTGGTGTTTTAACTAATGAAAAGTCTATCAGCATTTTTTCATGCTAATTACAGTGGAAAGCTCTGCAGTCGAGCCCCATTACTATGGAAGAAGATAATGAACGCCCTCAGCCAATTTATGGGGCTGAGGCAATGTAAAGCAATCTTCCCATCACAGTAAGTATGTTTATGGTGATTAATCTAGCACAAGTCTGAAAAACAAGGATAATCTGACATTTTCTTTCTATACTGAATGACAAATGATAACATTGTTAAGGACTGTTCTGTACAATCTGCTAATTTTTTATATAATGAAAGCCAAAAAATCAGCAAAGTAAAGTTTCAGTTGCGTGACTAGTCATACTGATGTTTGGCTCAGATTCTAGTCTGTTTGGTGCACCTATGCTATAAGGATGTTATCCCATTTCATGCTACCTCTTTGATCATTGTTCATAACACGGATCCCCTCAAGCTTGTTACTGCCTAAGCATTTTGAAGAGGTGGGAGTTATGCTCCACTCTACCTCAGATGGCAGAATCCAAAGCTGTGGCTTGATTTTTGGCCCTTATATACTATGTCTGATACAGATCTCTCACTCTTCCGATTCCAATTCACCTGTGAAATCAAGAAGGTGCTTCCACTTAAGCAGAAAAGCAGAATATATGATGCAATGTTAGTCAATAATCATCTATCATTCTTGCATATTTCTCAAATCATGATTCATAATCAAGATAGCAAAAGTCAAAAAGTCAACAGCCCATTTCAAATAGGTCCACGTTGTTGAGAACTCTCATTTGTCAAAGCAGTCTCCCAATGCAGTTACTTTCAGTGAAACTACTACATTCTGAAATTCCTGTACCAGGTGGTGACTAATGAAGAGTTCATACAAGGGCAAGGGAAGAGAGCATTTAATTTTGGAGAACAGAGTAAACAGAGTCCTTATAGATATCATTAATCTGACTCAGAGTAATACTACTGTTTTATAATCACTGCACCTCATTGCTGTTCAAACCTGCGTAATACAAATAGCAGTCTGCCAAACAGAAAAGATATTTAAGTAACATTTAATATTTCTATCAATTATTTTCCAGTGTTCCATTTTCCAAAAGGGAGCAGATCTTCCCTTACGTAACATGGAATTTCAGAGTACTTTAAATTTTGAAGTAGTTGTATAATGTTGTTGCTAAGCACTTCATTAAAAAACAAAAATTAAGTTGGTAAATAGCTTACTGCAAATGACTGGGCTTAAAGAAATTCTATTTTTAATGTTGCTTTTTTTTCAGTCTTTGTCTATTTATCTATAAAATTATTTAAACCTCTTCTTTATCTTCTCTTCTATAGCATTTTGATATTAATCTTTATTCTGATATTAAGCTTTTATGGTTGCTTGCTGAAAGCTATAACCATGCTGAGATAAGTAAATACAGTATTATATTCTTAAAAATACAAACAGGTGACATTCTGTGCCTACCGCATTACACTTACACCAAAGACTAGGTAAAGGATTATTTGGTGAGTTACCTGGTCTTGAGGAAGATACTCTTGCTATCTCTAGAGAACAAGGCTTTTTGGTCACTGCTATGTCTATCAAATCACAAAGACTGCTGTCATTTTCTGAAGGTACTGCATCCAGAGGTACAGAGGGTATAGCTTCCAATGCGTAACCTCTCTTCTTTGAATAAGATTCCTGAAATGCAAAACAATAATTAGGTAACAGAGAGATTTCTCAGGTGACAGGAAAATAACCAAGTTCAGTAACTGGCTAGCAGGGTTTAACATTCAATAAGTTAAATATCACATTCTGGCAAAACGCAAATTTTAACAGACTGGAATGATTATTTGCATGCTTGAACAATGATAACATTTCTTTTTGTTTGTTTAAATGTTATTTTATTTGTAACAAAGTATACATATATTTAATGAAATACCTCTATTCACAAAAAGCTGTATTTTGATGGCAAAATTAGAGGACATAAAGATGAATTACTTTTGTATATTTGAATGAGCAGCAATAATGACACAAAGTCCCTTAACATTTATACAAAGAGAGTATCCCCACTATTAGGAAATACTGAGGAAAGGAAAAAAGGCATTTGCCAGAAGTTTTAGTGGTATACTGAACTGTCCCATCAAGCAGACTGTCTGTGCTTTAGAACATTAAGAATATACCATCAAGTCTCAACAGTGTTACTAGACTTGTGACTTCTTTTTTTTTTTATCACAGCAGAAAGGAACTGTATAGACAAAGACATAATCCTAAATATATAGGGCATACGGATGACTGGAAATGTCAAGCACTGTACATAGATCAAGTATGATACAATAAAATAGACAGATACATAAAAGTGAAGAGGATACCGGGAAAATGGTTGGAATGTAAACCACTGACAAATTCTTATGAACTCTCCATAAAAAAGTAAATATGACAATAGTACACCAAGCAGAACTTTAAATTAGAGCAAAAACAAAGTTAATAATTAAATCATCTAGAATTCTATCAAATGAAAGTTAACTGAAGATGTTAAGCCTTAATTAGAAAGAGTGAATGTAGCAAAAAGGACAAACAGAAAGATCTCATTGCTGGAAGAAAGCAACATACTCTTCTGGTTGCTGTAACGTGCTACTCATTTTGTAGGCACTGTTAACCAATCCATGTTAAATATTAGCAGATCACATAAAATTATCTTGAAGTATCAGGCATCAAGCAATGTGCTTTTTTTTTTTTTTTTGTAAGACTGAAAGCTTCACCAATCTTCTCAAAAATATCAGTTCTGTTGTCTCACCTCACCCACTGCAATGTGCAGGAATTCTACAATAATTCTACTACATATCTGTATAGCTATGTATAGATGTATCTCTATACATCTGTACCAAAAAGTCTCTTAAAGAAATACAATTCCATTATAGTTTAGTAATCTTTAGTTCTGAAATCAAAGTAATCTGATCTTAATTTTAAAAAATTACAGATAATTCAATCTCAAATTTGTGTAAAAAGTTGAAGATGACAAATGTAACTGACTACCCACTATCAGGAACAAAGAATTAGTTCTTATTTGAAATTAAAATTTACAAAACTAATATACTGTGCTGGGTACATTCAAATAAGTATTTAGTTGAAAAGATAAAGATGTATACTCGACAGAATGAAGAGAAAAAGAGAGAAAGGTTGAAAGTGTGTGGGTCACTGGGAAAGTATAAGAGCTAACCATCCTGTTACAATATAAATTAGATTATAATATAATAAACAGCAATATGAGGCTCAAGTTGCAGACAACATGACAGGGAAACACCATGCCTTTTACTCAGAGGTCTCTGGCAAACTGGGTCTCTTCTGAAAACACTTGATGGTCTAATATATCTCATTTGTAATTAAAAACCCATACAAGACTAGAGAACAGAAAAGGAAAGAAAAAAGATGTGACTGTTGGCCAGCAGGAGTGAACTTGCTTCTAATACGGTAATTGCAAGTGATAATATATGTCGGTTGCTCCTATTTATTTCCATGGAAACTACAACAGATACAAAAAGCACAATAGCATTACTTGATACAGTAAATTCTCAGATACAAAATGCTATTTTTCAACATAGTCACCACCATTAGCTGTGCATTTGTGCCAGCAATGAACAAAAGCCTGCATGCTGCACTAGTAAAAATCTACATCAGTGGGGGTGACCCATTGTTGCCACTGCTGAAACCCGCAACCCCACTGTCCTCACTTCCACTGTTTGTTCTCCATAAATGTTTAGCAAGTGTCAATGAATGTCAATGGGTGCCATTTTTTTCTGCATGGAGAAATTCAGTTCCACACCTTAGCTTTATACATACTTCCATGTCAGACACCATTCTGTAAGACAGCTACTCTACTGCCAAGTGTTCCATGGCAACAAAATGTAACGGAATATTGGTGGGAGGGTTCAAACCTCTAATGCCATACCACCAACATCTCTCACATTACAGGCCAACATAATAAAATAGGGGGCATTATTTTTGAAGCAGCCCTCATACAAGTGGAAACAGTATTCCATACCAAGGGTGCATCTTCAAAAATTACAAGATTTTGAGTTAGGCCTTTTCTCCAAGTTTCTGCCGAGCTTTACCCTTCTAGATTCTCTTATTTTTCTTACAAGAATGAGTCTGAATGACAGATTCTCAAGGACTACGATATTAGCAGTACATATAATTTTTTTTGTATCACCTGAGAACAGAAAAGGGTAAATATTCTGTAAGCATCTAATCTGAACTGACATTCTGTCAAGAAGAAATAATCTATCAGCAATGGAAGTCTTTTTCATACTATCTCCTACCCTGCAGAAATCAGGTGAGTTGAAGTTTACTATTTCCCCGGAACAGTGAACAACACACCTGAGTCAGACACGACTGCCAGATGAGCAATGGTAGAAAAAGAACTATTCTTACAGGATATACTGATGCATATTATTTGCTACCATTCATCATTTCTCTGCAGTGGCAATTCATGTAGATAAGTTGTGCTTTAACAAACAGTTATTAATTTCTTTATAAATTAAAAAATTCTAAAACTATGAACAGTTGGCTTGACCTCTTGGAGTCTAGGCTATTTACATCTGAAGGCCACACTCAACCCTGTTATTTAAAAACTTACCACATCTCAATTTACATAAGCCTCAATATCAATAAATGAGGTCATTAAATATTAACTGCCATCACAACTTATGTGAGACTCCTAATGAGAATCATACAGATTAAAAAAAAATAGTTATTTTAGGCTTAAGATGTTTCGGGTTTTTTTTAGAAAATACGTGGAATACGATTTCCCTAAGAGCGTTTATACTTTAGAAGGTAAGTTAAGAACACTGGTCCAGAAAGAGCATAACTAGTGGCCGGTTTCAATAATCTTATTGTCAGATAATTCAGAAAACTTTAAGGCTGTAATCACTGATTAGCTGCAAACAGATAGAGACTAGTGGTATAATACACAGGTTTTCCCTTTTTTTCTTGAAAACTCTTAATGAAAAAAGTAGTTTAATAAAGGTACAAAAGAAGAATGTGACATATCTGCAACTTTTAGATATCTTCTTTTATATAAGGAGTGATGAATTTCCATCAAATTCTAACTCTCGGAATTTCTTCTGCAATAGTAAGCTGAATTCTACCTGGTCACTATTTAGGAGAATACTATGATACTTCTATTAATAATACCTTGGAGAGTTATTGATCCTAAATACACTGCCAGCCTAAAGCTAGCATGAAACTGGGCAATGAGTGCATTTATCATGTTTGTTATTTCTTAGTGTTTATAAACTGTTATATAATGTTCTCTAACTGGGACAGTTCACATGTCCCACAGTTCTTGATAAGTCACAAAGGTTGCTGAGATGAAGCAGGAATTCATTCAAGAAAGAAGTCCTAAAGAGGCTTCTGATCAATGACTGAAGATAATTGGGATAGTTTACTCACACACAAGGTTATGGGGAGAATGCCTGAACTGGAGCAATGTTGTGTGAGTTTGTCATGATAACGTACTGAGAATAAATCACTGAAAATATTTCCTGCGTCATTATAACTCAAAACCACAATTAGTGAAATATTTATTTTGACTTATTCTGTACTGAAACAAAGCAGTAGTATTACTGTAATTTTATGGCTATAAAAATTCTTTTTTATCTATTTCAAATAATTTAACCAAAGCCATTTGTATAGTATCGTGTAATTAGAATCATTTTTCATGAATCAACTATGATGAATGTTCCTTGTTATGACAGCTAGAAATACTTGGATATGTAATTTGTCACAGAATAGATAATAAGGTTCACTCCACGATATATTACAAAATTTGGAAAATCCCCAGTAATCTCATTTAAGGGTTATCACACTGGAGGATCTTCTCTGGTTGCACGAAGTATTAATAATACAGATTTTAAAAGTAGTCTTTTTTACCCTCTTTGCAAGAGTCTGAAATCATGGCTTTGCTGCTGTAGTACTCCTAAATGTCCACAGTTATCCAAAACAATTTTTTTCTGACCAGTACCTGGAACAGCCCCTGTAATAAGGTTTCAGTAGGTCATCCCAAGAGCTGATAAAAATGTTTATTAAAAAAAAAAAAAGAGAGAGAGAGGTTTGTTTTCCTGTATATTCATATTGTTAGAAATGTAAAATAAAGATGATGCATATTTTTTTCAGAAACCATTCACAAAAGTTGAAGTTTCTTTTTCAAATTTTTGTTCAAGAAAAAATGATCATTATTATCGATATGGCACCATCAGTGTNGAGTGGTAGAAATGTCTAGTTTAAGAAATGCTGATACTGCTCAGGAATAGCTTCACAGAAATATTAGCAAGATTGATTTGTGAATCAATTTATTCTGTGAAGCTGATTTTTTGAGATCTATTTACAAAATCTTAAATGCAAATTTATATTTTACTTAGCAGAAAAAATTGTGCCAAAGTCCAATATTTCAGAATATTCCCATCAAGTCTTAACTGCTAGTTTAAAAGTAGAGAAACTGTGGCAGGGATTCTATCACACACTGCCAACCTTGTTCTATCAATCTACTGCAGAAACAGAGAACAACTCTACATGAATTCAAACACATGGGCAGTCTTTTTT
Organism: Pavo muticus; assembly: GCA_016647715.1. Taxonomy (NCBI): domain Eukaryota; kingdom Metazoa; phylum Chordata; class Aves; order Galliformes; family Phasianidae; genus Pavo; species Pavo muticus. The sequence goes on from JACDJE010000012.1 coordinate 1,713,766, forward strand.
TTCCTCTTAAACCAGTCCTAATGTGAAGCCATTGTTTTAGCTGTCAGCATAGACCAAAAATAAAACTGTTCTTACTATGTAAACCTAATTTATGGCAAGCAATCAGACAGAAAACTCAGGATTTCAGAAATGAAAGTAACAAACCATTTCTTTTCTGTCCTGTTTTATTCTCTACACCTAACAATCATTTGCCATTTGGTGCATGGAGTGCTATTCTCTGCTAGTTCAGGAATAACATTCAGGAAATTTAAAATACAGATAACTACAGACCAGTCTCTCATTTTCCACAGTAGGTCAGAAAGAGTCGATTGCTGGTAAGGTGACTACTCCCAGCCTGTCAGGAGTTTACTGGCAGGGCAGATAATAGTTACAACATGCAGCTCTACACCTAGAAAGGCCAGCCAGAATGACCTTTCCTCTCAGTAAAGAGGAGAACTCAATGACTGAGTTCAGCCAGTCACACTTACACTGGCAAGAGGTAGTAATGCCCCAGACAGTGGGGAGAGTTCATCAGAGCAACCACCCACCTGGGGAACAGAGACTGACGGATGCAATTTTATGTTCAAAAATGCTGCCTCATGCTCAAAAATGAACACGTGACATAGTACAGCAGTTTGAAAAAAAAGAGTATTATCGAAGTCAGCAACTCTCAGTGAGACGAAAATAGGGAAATTCAGGGGAAAAAAGGAATGCAAATTAGATCCTTGTTTCAAATGAGCGATCTCTGTAATCATACAAAACTTATTCAAGCAGTAAATGTGCATGAACTGAAGTGACATTCACATACGATTATGCATATTATTAAATAACTTAAAACTGTGAGTGATACGGCTGATTTCATTTGGGTCATCTCTAGAGTAAGATAACAGCCAACGTGATTACAGACACAACTAACAAGCCATGCCAGTTAGATAATTACTGTATTTATAGCTTAAAATAAAATCACATTTTGGAATCTGCTCACCTATACAGCCAAATGTTCTTCCAAATAAAATGCCATGGAAAAGATCATAAAGGTATATGGGAAAATTAAGACAGAAAGAATTACCATACATTTTTATTGCTAGCTTGACCCTGTTAGATATTACAGAGGTGATGGGTTCCCTCACAACTTCTATGATTATTCTCTGGGCATCTGACACAATTTATTTTTAACCATACATATTTTCATATTGTGGTCTAAAAATGTCCTTTTTTAGCATCTGGTTTTTATTTTGATTTTAATGGACTTACTATGCCTATGAAAAATGTCTGTGTTCACCAGACAGCACATTTCTACAGCCTGGTGTTTTAACTAATGAAAAGTCTATCAGCATTTTTTCATGCTAATTACAGTGGAAAGCTCTGCAGTCGAGCCCCATTACTATGGAAGAAGATAATGAACGCCCTCAGCCAATTTATGGGGCTGAGGCAATGTAAAGCAATCTTCCCATCACAGTAAGTATGTTTATGGTGATTAATCTAGCACAAGTCTGAAAAACAAGGATAATCTGACATTTTCTTTCTATACTGAATGACAAATGATAACATTGTTAAGGACTGTTCTGTACAATCTGCTAATTTTTTATATAATGAAAGCCAAAAAATCAGCAAAGTAAAGTTTCAGTTGCGTGACTAGTCATACTGATGTTTGGCTCAGATTCTAGTCTGTTTGGTGCACCTATGCTATAAGGATGTTATCCCATTTCATGCTACCTCTTTGATCATTGTTCATAACACGGATCCCTCANAAAAAAAAAAAAGAGAGAGAGAGGTTTGTTTTCCTGTATATTCATATTGTTAGAAATGTAAAATAAAGATGATGCATATTTTTTTCAGAAACCATTCACAAAAGTTGAAGTTTCTTTTTCAAATTTTTGTTCAAGAAAAAATGATCATTATTATCGATATGGCACCATCAGTGTAGCTTTATCCTCTCCTTTCAATTGTGCATTTTCACATACCTTGCTTAAAAACTAAAATTTCATATGAAAAGTCTGATAATGTAAATCCTTAAGAGCTGAAGAGTCCTACAAAGTTTCACAATATAAAATTAGCTAACGTAGCCCAAATTACAAATGTCTGAAAAGATGGGTACATCATGAGCATAATTAATGCAGTGTTAACCTCAGCAGCAGGAGCATATCACTGTATTTTATGGAGAATTTTCATAATTTTCTCTGGCAGATATTCAGAATTTCAAATGAAGTTAGATTGTTGTAGTCATGCAACACATTTTCCTATGCACGCGACATTCAGGCCATGAAAGAGAGCAGATGATTCCTCTAATAAGTAACTCACTGTGACAAAGAATGTACTGCAAGTCTAACTAATCTCGTTTATGCAAATGCTAATGGCTGTGTGTGACAATGTAGCATAATGCAGTAACTGGTTTAATGAATGAGTCTTAGTTTAGCTGAACAAAATGCAATTAAAAAGTAGAAAGAAATTTCCAGGTTAAATATCCTTCCATTTTTTCCACTGTTTTTTCATGAACAATGTTAAACAAAAAAACATGTCTTGCTTGTATATCAAGCTACAGTGAAATGCCTATGTAAAATGAAGGTTATTATATTAAACAGATAAAATGAGCCTAAATCTCAGCTCCATGGAAACAATGCTTCTCTGCAAGTTGCTTAGCTCTTATGCTTAGGTTTTAAACTCTCTCTCTCTCACACACAGACACACACAAAAGCACTTAGCTCAAATTTCTATAAATTTAGGGAAATCAGGATGAAAAGAAAAGAAAAATATATTTATGCGTTGCTAAGCATGATAATAAAAACACTTCTTTAGTCTTTGTCAAGTATTCCAATATCATTTCATCATTTCATAGATAGACCTTCATATATGAAGGAGGGCCCATACAAATGTTTTATTTTCATACACCACTTTCTGCAGTAAGTGATACAATAAATCGTTAGAAAATGAGGAGCTGAAATGATGCATCAGAAGATGAATGAAGATAATTTCACAATTACAAGAGGTAAGTTTCAAAGTTCAAAGCACACAGAAGTACAGGAGGAAGGCTCTTCTGGCACTGTGGTCAGAAGAGGAAAGAAAAAGCTTTCCACACTACCAGAGATCAATAAATGCATTTGTACTTTTGTCAGGCTCTGAGTTTAATTTGGTAACAGTCCTAAAATTTGAAGGTAGCTATGAAGACACATTTTACACACTCTCAATTTGTTATACAATCAGACCTCTTCTTTTCAATAAAAATGAAGAGAGAGAGTTTTCCAGAGGTTGGTTGGTTAGTTTTTGTTTTGCTTTGCTTTTAAGAAAAGGATTGCAACAGAAAAGAATTTATGGGGAGTGGTAGACTTCCTGACTTACAGAAATCTCAGTAGTATGCAGTCACCAACTGACAGACTGATTATAAGCATCACATGATTAATATTTTTCCTTAAAGTCACCATTAAATTGCTTTCCCCCAAGGGAATAAAATAAATATTTTCTTCTTTAATGTTTTCAGATGTGCCTGAGAAAGAGTAGGTGTGAAATATGCAGTTAAAGAGTGAGTAAGAATTCAGAATTCTGCCTTTAGACAAGACAGTGAACCATTCACGCTTTTGCCAGCATGCTTTCCACAGCTGAAAGATCCATGGGCTCAGCCCAGCTCTGAAGAAAATTTTGTCTCCTGCCCTATCAAAACTTTACTAAGGTTTGCCAATGTTATGTCACCTGTAGAAACAGCAAAAAACAACAACAACAAAAAATCTCTGAAAAAAAATACTAAATACTGAAAAACCCCGAAGCAGATTCAGTATTTCCTGGACAAGAAATGCAGCAAAAATGTTATGAAATTCCCTTCACTCACTACTTTGTGTAAAGCAGACAGGTTGGAATTTTCTCATATTTTATAGCTTAGTTCCTATTAATTATAGTGCCAGTAAATTATGAATAAATGAGTTGGAGGAGACAGAGGAACTGAGTACATCGAGGTAGATATGGAAGTATAATATATTCATAGATTCACAACATCACATAATGGCTTGGGTTAGAAAGATCATCTAGTTCCAACCCTCCTGCCATTGGCAGGAATACACAGTGCTAGATAAGGTTGCTCAAACACCTATCCAACCTGGCCTTGAACATCCCTCAGGGATGGGGCATCCACAGTTCTTCTGGGCAACCTGTTCCAATGCCTCATCACTCTCGTAGCAAAGTTCTTTTTATCTAATCTAAACCTATGCTCTTTTACTTTTAAACCATTATCCTTTGTCTTCTGCGTAAACAGTAATTTTCACTATTAACCTAAAGCAGAAAATAAGCCCAGAATTGCAAAATGACTTGACTAGAGAACAAATAAAATCAGAATGGAGAGGCATTATGAGCAGCAGTTTCTTTGCAAAGAAAGCTTTACCAACTCAGTGTGCTAATTTGTTACTAATAATCTGTGCATTTTTTGAAAATATTTAGTATCTGCCCATGCCATTTGTTCTGAAATCACACAAATTTTCACAAATTTGCACAATAGAAACCAATAGCCTGATGCCATACACAATGAATTTAATATAAGCTACAAATAAACATTTCAGAAGAGGAGGCTACCATGTTTAAAAGTTTTCCAGTTTGATACGAAGATAAAACAATTAACTATGCTTCGTATGAGGGTTATTATTGTAATAGCGTAAGCCAAGGCTCTCTTAGAAAAGAAACTCAGATGAAGCTTCCATAGTAAAACAGAAAGAACATGAAAACACTTTTCTGAATATTAAAGTTTTGAAATATATATTATAAAAAATAGTAGTTTTCTTATGAATAATTTCTTTATCTGGTACACACCGAAAGAAAATGAGATACAGAATCAATGGAGTAGCACATTTTGAAATTGTTCTTTAAAGGTCCCTGAATGCATGAAAAATTTGGCATGCACTTTCTAATTACATAGAACCAAACAATCTTCAAGTGTCTACACAAGCATAGTATTTTTAGAGCATAGTTTTCAGCAGTGAGAAAATGGAACCTAACAATAAGAGGCAAACAGAGAGAAAGTAAATTCATACTATAGGTCAGAATCAATATTCAGAAATCAGAAAATAAGTTATGCCATTAAAACAGAACGAGAAACATGAAACCACTGTAGTAGAAAAATCTTAATACAATGTTGTCTCAAAGAACACAGTAATTTCCCATTCAGAACTGCTGTTAAGAATCATAATTCTCAATGGAACTCTATGTACTATGCAGTTTCCTGGCCAAAGATGAGCAAAAAAAAGTACTAAAACCTGCTAATGTTTTTAACATGTCTATTTGCAGATAGAAGTTCCATGATCTGGTACTACAGACAGGCTGATCTCAATTGGATAAGACTGAAAGACTACACATCAACATAGCTATACAATTTAATATTCATCAAAGAGGGAGAAACATTTGTCTAGACAACATGCTATTTCCTTATGGCTCTCTAAATAAGGAGCTACATTGTTTTGTATCAAAACTTACTTAAGCTTTGTTACAATCTCTATGGTGTGATAATCTATTTATTGCTTATTTTTTTGCATTATAGAAACCAAAAATGTTGTGATTTTATAGAATAATCATTTAATAAAGGTTACAAAATAAATGATGCTGCATTTTTGACAGTATCTGAACTTTGAAAACTTTCTATAATTTTACTGCAATATTCCTGTTTCAAAGAACCTAAGAGAGAATTTGACTTCTGTTTGGCCAGAATCCAAGAATCTCGCCTCAGATTTGCAGTCCTACCAGCTTTTATTGCAGATATTCTCCATTAATGCTGTTCAATTTTCCTCCACATTTGAACTACTGGTCAGTGTTTCACACAAAATGCTAAAAAGTACATAAAACTCTTTTACCTACTGATTCTAATGCTTTAAGTTATGCATTTCAATAATTGCATAACTCAACTTCAAAATGGCAATGCAAACGCTTAAAGTTACAGAGAATCACAAAACCATAGAAACATAGGATCAGAGAATGTTTTGGGTTGGAAGGGACCCCATGGATCATCAAGTTGCATCTTCCCTAGATCAAGTACTAGATCAGATGGTCCGGGACCTCATCCAACCTGCCCTTAAACACCTCCAGGGACAGGGTATCCACAATCTCTCTGAGCAACCTGTTCCAGCAACTCAACACTCAGTAAAAAAACTTCCCCGACATCTAATCTAAATTTGAAAACTCAAGATCCTTTCACTGTTACATGATGAGGAAACAGAGTTGGTCAGAAAAATAAATTTATAATGCAATTTCTGGGTCTTAAACACCTGAATCAGACTGAAAATGACATCCTACCCAACAGAAATCCAAACTGCAGTTCTTCTTTGGTCACTCAGTCTGGAATGAGAAATAACTGTTCTCAGAAGAAAGATGGTTAAGTTGGTTATCCTCAAGAGTGGGTAGAAAGAACAGGTGGACCTTCTGCTTTGTCAGCTGTACACCCTCTGTAAGGGCTCCCGTGTTTAATTTACACACAAAATCAGCTCTAAGGCTAGGTATGTAGTCGAATGCACTTCTCTACTTCACCTCTCTGGCTGAATTCCAGCGGCTTCTTGTTCAACATAAAATAGCAATCAATTGAAATGAATTGATTCAGAGATGTCTACCCTTTCTCATTAATACAGAGAGCACAAGCTCCCAGATGGGTTTCTGAATGAACTTTCTGCTGTCAATATTTATTCATCCCAATGAAAAAACAATAACTCTATAAAACCAATCTGAATGAATCAAGATTTAGGTCTATATAGAACTTAAGCATCTATCAGATAGGAAGGATAACTAGAGAGGAAACTAGTGTGCTACAGGTACTTAAAGAATAAGGGAGTGTAAATCACTACCTGAGAGTTATGGACCTAATTACGATAAATTCAAACTTAGGTAGAATTAAATGGAATTTAGCATTCCTTAAAGATTCTATTTTCTCTCATCTTTTTCATATTATAATATGTTGTGAATTGAAAACCAGGACGTAATAAAATCAAAGTCACCACTGAAATTATATAGTCAACTTGTTACTGTCAAATTTTTAATTTGCATCAATGTCTCCACATGTATATCCTTTATGCTGAAGAACTCTGCAAAATGTCTGTTGGATTGTTCTGGTTATAGGGAGAAACTTTTATAAGGCTTGTTTGTTTGCTTTTAATCTCCTTTTTTGTTTAAAAAAAAAAAAAAACAACTATTCTCTACATTGTAGTAGGGTCACTGTTATTTCTACTTACCACAGTAAGATATCAGAACTGTTTATTGTTTCTAGAAATCTGAACTGAGCATTTGAATTCTATAGCAATACAAACGATTGCTAGCATTCTAGGTAGAAAAACAAAAAATGACTTCCACATTTCCTAGCTGAATTGTCTTTCTGTGGAGGCCAGAAGGCTGAAACACTTATTTGACCAGAATTAGCAGACCACATTTTCTATTGGTAAACAAATTCAAAATACATGATCATGAAAAAATACAGCAATTGTCATCAAGGAGACCTCAGGAAGAGGAGATGCCTTCCAGCACGCAAAATTCAGTCTCCAAACTGAACTAGAGGCTTGGGAGAGACTTTAGAGAGATGGACATCTTCGGTGTCATGGAACTTTACTCCTGAACACCTGAAAGACCCAGAGAGCAGAATGATAACAGCACAGCGAACAGGCTTCTGGGGAATGTAGTTCTTCTTTTCTTCGGGGATAAGTACCCAGAACACTTTAACTCCCAGTGCACTACATGATGTTATGATGTGGAATACTGATAACCAAAAATCACAAAACCATGACAAGCAATGTAATCTTATTTCCCATTTATATCTTAAACTTGGACTATCATTAAATTCAATTTCATTTTCTTTGACTTGCAATTCATGATTTCATATTAATTACTAAATACTGGGAACAATTAATCAAAAGCAGCTTGGGATTGTTGGAAATTCTTAGCCTTAAATTGAGTTTGGATTTTTGTGAATACATGTCTCCTGAAAAATGGAAACCCAAATGGGATTAAGAAAATGAATGCTTATGCTTAAGTAGGCTTTAGTAATTTGTTGAATCAGGGTTTATCTCACTTTCAGCCTCAGTATAATAGGTATTCATAATAGAAATAATTTTCAGTGAAATACAACAGTCAGACACAACATTAAACCCAAGGCACGCAATCTCTTTTGTACAGCAGAAAAGGATTTACAGTAACAGGTTATAAAGTTCTTTTTAAATGCTCAGTTGTCAGTCAGATCTTTTCTTCAGAAAGCAATCAGGTTCTATCAAGTTTACAGACTTCTTCAGGGACTTACTCTCTCTGACCTATGAAGCCATGATTTTCCCTACTAATAAAAACTGAAGAAAAAAAAATTCCTCTCAATTTCCAGCATTGCCTTCTCAGCAGTTATCAAACATATCTGTACACCACCAAAAAAAAAAAAATAAATAAATAAAAAAATAAATTAAAAAATCCTGTTACTATTATAGAAACAAATACAAGGCATTTATGATGGCTTTTATTCCACAAAATGTAATATTGAACAGTAAACCCATTTTGGGCAGACAAAACTCCTAAGTAAGTATTCAAGTTTCAACAGACTGCTTTAATATTTCTGTTATGAAGCAGCTGAAGGTCTAACATTAAGTTTTTCATATAAAAATGAATTTCATTAATGTACAAAACTATTTTTATGTATTATTGCTATCCATTTGCTGTGCAATTTAAGTAGGTTTTTCTTCTCTTTTCCCTTAATTCGTCAGGCTGTACTGAAAGCACAAACATTCCCTTAAGTGTGTTTTCTGCGTACCACTAAATTGCAAACCACAAAGTAGCATATTTAAGATCTTTCCAGTCCATCACCGTGCCTCATTTTATTTAGGAGCATGATGGTGTACAACTCAGCAGTAACTTGTACATTCATGTGAATGTTTTTAACAGCTATTAAGTCTGTCTAGAAAATCAGCATGATTAACAATACTTCAGATGACTTCTGATATATATTAGCACTTCCAGTTTTGTTTGATTCCTCTTTCTCTGTCTTTCCCATTTAATTTTACTGCTTCATGATCATACCAAGACACGACACAGACCAACAGTGCCCAGACTTATGCAGTGCTGGTCAGGACTGCCATTCATTGACAAACAATAATTTACAAACTGAAGAAAGCAGAGTCATTAGTAAATATTAAAGAAATAGAGCTTGTCTGAGGTTACGCTTCTAGTATTTTATAGAGAACTATAGAACGTAGATTGTTGTGTATAATTATATGGAAGAGACTCCTGGAAGGCATCTCAACCAACCTTTTAGTCAAAACAGGCCTATGTAAACCGTTAGCACAGGATGCTCCGGGCTTGACCAGTCAATTCTGAAAATACTTAAGGATTAGTAGATGACAACATTTCTGGTTGAATTATATACCTGTGCAGTGGTGTCTAGACTGTGCTACTAGTACATTAAAAATGAATATGCCACATCACATCTGAAGTCATCAGCAACTGAAAATTAATATTGGAAATTAAGTAGCTACATATTATGTACAAGAACAAAATACTCAGCTTCATTCCTTAAAGCACAATCAGAAAGTGTAGCATACCACTAAAATAAGCCACACTTTTTCCAATATATTTATTTCCCATCGCTGTTCAATAGGATATAATCATCACCTGCTGACTTCACTTTTCAGTAGCTGCTTCAGTGTGTGGGTGGCATATTCCTGAAATAACCAATGAAACTTCAGTTTACCACAGAAGAGACAACACTGTAAATCATGAGTTTAACAGAAATAATGGATAATATTGCTTTCCACATCAATATAATTTAAATAAACTCACAATTTAATCAATTAAATTAGGAGAACATAACCGTATTTTTACCTAAAGGTATGAAGTCTTAGGAAAATATTATAGGTAAATATAACAATCTTAATCTGGCTATTTGCATTTCAGGTATGCTGTCCCTCAAAGTTTCCCTGGCTAATGGTGGTCCCTGGAAGATAATCACAGCATCATAGATTGTAGGGGTTGGAAGGGACCTCTAGAGATTTAGAGCCCAAACACTCTGTGACAGCAGGTTCCCTACAGCAGGTAACTCCATCTCTATTTTATCTATGCCATCATTTATCAAATTAGTACTCCACCAATCAAGATAATGTGTTCATATAAGTTAGGTAATGCCACAAGGCTTCCTATTTCTAATTTTGGTGAACTTTAACACCAAGTAATATTAGCCAAATTAGTTTACTTACCAGTCTAACTTGAAATGTTCTTCCACTGAATGCACTGAGAGAGAAAGTCATTATGGAAGTGAAGGATGCCACACAATTTCTTGGGTACATTTTATTCAAATACTTTAGCCAAGAGTGTTTAGTTAAAAATATGCTTTTCAGTTTTCTCTTATTAAATAGTGAAGGAGAAATACTCCTTCTTTCATGGTCCCTTCTCTGTACTCTGTTCAAACAGTAAATTCAACACTCACACTGACCATAAAATCTATAAAAAATTTTAGAGGCAGATGAGAATAGAAGTTCAAGCTGGGTTAATATGTTAAGATGAAAACATATAATGCCTAATACCGATATTAATATTATCCAATAGAGATGCATGTTATCTCTTTCTGGACAGTACCAATGACATTTTTAGGAATTTATCTGGTTTCTATGTGAAAACCGAGTTAGTTTCTTACCTAATTTCCTTGTTCATCTCTTATATATCCAGAACTGCCTTTGTGATTTTAAACCTAATTGTGACATAATAATTGTTATTGTCAGATTTTCTATAGAACCAACTTTAAATTGCTTATGTCGGGGAAATACATGTGAAGTAGGAAAACTACTCCATTTGGCAATATAAAATTTCTCCCCATTAGAAACAGCTTTTTAAAATGACATAAAAATAAGAAAAGACAGACATGATGATCTGCTTGAAGTAAGACATTAAATATACAATCCTACTAACTGATGCATCGAACTTTAAATATTCCTATCAGAATTTACACTGGTACAGAAACAGTACTACAGTTTATCACCTATAAATGCAGTCTGGAGTCCACTTTCTCATCCTTCCCTCCTAATAAAAAACATGTCTTTGAGAAATTTCTCTTCCACAGCAGAACCTGTGACAAAGTTTATAAGAGTTCCTATTTATAGCAATCCATGAATTCTCTGAGTACAGCTCAGTCTCAAAAGTGCAAAGGTTTCCCAGTCTGTTGCTACTAAAAAGATGAAAATCTGACATTAACTGAGCAGTGCAATTCTTCTTTAAACATTTCAGTAAACTTTCCATATCTATCTGTTTCTTTTGTAAGTAGCCATGCTTCCTGGCAGCTGGTAACATGAAGATTTATACTTAAGGGTTTAAAATCAAAGTTCCATTTTTTCTGTAGTAACAGCACTACTCTCTCTACAGACATTACTTTTATGCTGTAATAAACACATGTGGTGATCCTAGCTGGCTGTCATTATCAAACACAGGGAATAACTGTCAGGGTTTTAAGTTATACATATAACATATTCAAGAGACAATGCAGTCAAGCTGATCCAGCAACTTCCTAAATGGGACAAAGCTAAACCTACCTTATCTCACAATTACTTTATATCACAATTAGGAAAATATGCTGGCATGGCTGTCAAGACTAAGGTGTGCAGATTGCTTATTTAACCTTATAATATTGCTGTGTTCACACAGGACTCTGTACCACCCATCTCTCTGACATTACAGACAGTTCTGTATTTATCTCTATAAGCCAAGCCCTGCTAACTTCACCTGTTTAGCAGAGATATACAGAGAGTACACTATCCATAAAAAGAAAATGGAGTGGAAACTACAGAATTTAGCTTTTTTGGAGTATGCTGTTTAATTCCAAAGCAAATGATAGTATGTTTGTATGTTGCTTTATGAAATAAACATATTAGAAGCTGAATGCTAAACTAACCAGCACTGTGGAATAGAAGACCAAATTGTTCAAATTGCTTATGACTTTCCTCAAACCTACATTCAGGTGAACAAGGAGTAAGAACTATCCCTTGCTCGATCTTTTAAGTTTATGCCATGAGAAGACTTCATATGAAGCTGAAGACCTAGGCAGTTGAATGGCTCTTTCACAGATAAATATAATGAGATTGTCAAAGTCTAGGTTCTGTCCACCCCATAAGGTAGGAACGAGAGCCAGGAGTATACCAACAAGCACAGTGCTTCTTCATAGCCCATCCCTCACTGTTACCAGTGTTATTCCTGTACTTTGGTACCACACAATCACACCATTACAAAGACCCACAGACATAGTTTTTCACAAATCCTATTTGCCCTTGAAGCACAGAGCACTGAGAATTTACAGGAAAGGAGTCTATTGAAGAACACTACCTATACAAATGCTAGCCAAGACATGTAGCTATAAAAGCAGATTAAATATGCTTATACACTGATATGGAAAAATCTATATATGAAATGCATGGAAAGTAAGAGCTCCTTCTTGGTCTTATACTTATTTTCTGCTGTAACAGGCCAAATAACAAATTTATTTCAATTCAGCTTCCAGTTTATATATTTAATCAATTTCATCAGTATCTGTCACAGTTCTGAGTCCACTGATTAATGTCCTGAACAGACTCATCAGAGGACCTTTCCCACACCTCTGTTCACAGTCCCAGAAGCCTCATTTCAGCTCAGCCTTGGGCCTTCAGTTCCTGCCTCAGGTAAGATGCAAGAGAGCCAGTCTCTAACTTTGCCACAACACTGCAACAACTGTATCTTAGCCAAGGACTTGCAGACTAGCTTGACTTCGAATCTACCTCATTACCACGATCTGGCCCTGGTTCCTGACTAAGCCCACCAGACCTTGTCTCTTGTTCAACTTGCTATCAGCCAAGACCTCCAAATCCCTTTAAGTGGTGCTGCTCTCCAGCATCTCAGTCTGTACGTATACCCAGGGTTGCCCCTCTTGCAGGTGCAGAATCTGGAACCCGCTCTTGTTAACCATCATGTGGTTGGTGATTGCCCAGCTCTGTAACTTGTCTAGATCTCTCTGCAACCCAAACATCTGCTGAACTCTGTCCTGCCAGCCTTTCTTTGGAGATCCTCATAAGTACACACACAGATATTTAGCTGATTGTGCTACTTCTACATCTAAACTTTCATATTCAGCACAACTTCCTATATTTAGCAGAATTACAACTCTCTTGATAAAAGCTCCCTCCTTTAAATGGTCAGTAACAAAGATAAGACTTTGCTTCTAGCTTTTACATGATAATCAGGCACTGTTCAAAACTACGTTTTTAAGGATCATATTTCAGCTTTCATTTCAGTAGTTATCTAGAGCACATTGAGACCACTCCAGCTAGTTGTTATACTTTGTCACATATCTCCTATTTCTGTGGCTAGTTTCAGAGAAAGCTGTATGGGAAATTGCATTTTCTTTGATTCCAGATCTGAGATAGGAGGAAAGTTCATTAGCATCATTTCTTTTAGTATGGTTAAGAAATACAGACATTAAAGCATTAAAAATCTTGGTAATTACTGCAGGAAGAATTCACAAGAACTGAAGACCTGTGGAAGAGGGGTTGGTACTATTATATCACTTACAAAAATTCTGTTTCAATTTAAAAAACATTTGACTGCACAGTGGACTGTTCCCAACAAAGCCTGCTATGCTAGAAGTAGAATATGCCAAAGTAGTAGAATATGTACAAATTATGGGGGTTTACATATTCAAAAGTTTTCAAGTTTGTTTTTATTCTTTTTGCGTATATTTCAGATTATATGAAATTCTGAAATTTGTAGAAGATTGTTATTCAGTTATGCAGGCTGAACAACAGTTTTCCTTTTGTACTGGCTTACAGCTACAGAATATAGAACCATCCTAAGAAAGGTCATGCCAGATATAAAATACTCATTAGTGGAAGTCAGTATTTTCCACCAAAATGTACATATCAATTTTACAAAGCATGGAATTTCTGCTTAAAAAGAAAGATTAATTTTGGAAGAAAAAAAAAAGAGCCACACACTAACAGGAATTAAAAGCTACAGATGGAATTCACGCTCTGCTAAAACCAAAAAAAGCATTTAAATTTCAGTTTCCTAGAATCCAGCTGGGTATCCTTGCGGTCTGGCTTTTGCTTATTTTGAGGGTTGGGTGAAGCTGATTAACTGTTCCATTCTTATGTAGAATTAAGCAACTTCTAAAACACTGAAGCTTCTAAAAAAGCAGAAAGATTTTTCCTTCAAGCTCTTCCAGGGCTTCACCAATGGTGAGGCTATAAGAGAGGTGCTTATGCCACTTCTGAGAATACCAGTATTACTACTATACTAGGTTATAAAACAATTTACACAGGACTTTATATAACAGCCATTATTAAAATGAAACTTCCCAGCACAGTATAGACAGAAATTACATCCTGCATGTGAGAAGTATCTCCAGCCAAGACCTTTTTCATAACAACAATAAAGAAATCAAGTTTGTCAAGGAGATAACTGCTCTTTGGCATACTGCATACTGTCAGCTTATTAGCTCACAGATGGACGCTGTCATAATCACACCAGAAATTCTCTTTCACTTTGCCATTGTACCTCTTACTGTGTATACAAACCAAGAATCAATTTCATGTTTGTTCTTCGATGTGCAAAAGGAGTTTAATTACATAACTGCAAAATCTGTTCTTAACTAGAAGAGATCAGGAAAAATAAACTTGTCATTGGTATTTAGGAGTAATTCACAGAGCCTTTTGTCTATTTCAGTCTTTTTAATAGAGTATGGATTTGAAGACATACTGCCAACTACAATTATTTCACCTTATTCACAACGAAATCTGCATTTTCTGTCATGGTACTGTATTGACATGAATATCAAAAGCATATTTTGGTACTTTTATCTAAAACATACCATTGTAGATTATATCCATCATAATTTTTCAGGTCAATTCAACATACTGGTCCTATTCTAAACACTGAAATAAAAAAGTATGTGTTCTGGATCCCTAAGAATAAGATACTTTCTGCTGCAATCTGAATTAAATTTGGAAGATCCCACTGATGAGCTAATAGTCTGAAAAACCACAAACAGTGATGGTAACACTTTTTCAACCAAATCCAACAACTTGTAAATTTGAAATTTTTCACTACCTAACTTCTTTATTTTCTTGTATAAGAAATTAAAATAATAAAAACCAAATACTACCTTCTACCTCCATCTTCAATTCTCACGGAGAAAAATCAGCTAGAAAGGTATTATATCATTTTGTGAAAGAATGGGGATTAAATATACTCTTTTTTTAATAACCATAATTAAAAGTGTTGCTAGTTTTCAGAGCAAGGAAGATGAGTTACTGCATAGTTGAGTTTAAAACTGAAATACAAAGAATCATACTAACTCAGTAGTCACTATCTTAAAATTTACATCCTTCTTGAAATTAATCTCTTTATTAAAAGAGAGAGAGAGAAAGAGAGAAGAAAGAGAGAGAGAGAGATACCAACCAGGCTAACTTCATACTATTTTTCAAATTCATTCTTCAATTTTATAACATTCTTTAAATATATATTATGTTAAAAAGAAACTAGGAACAGAGAAGGTTCTTAAAAATCAGGAAATCACTCCAAAATGACACATATATTAATCACAGGAAAGTTTAATAATAATTAAACTGCAGTTAATGCACACTTAGAGAAGAAAAGTTCCATTTAAGAATTATTTTTCAAAACAAATTCATAAAAATGAGGAATTAGTAATTACTGAGCTTCTATTGTAAATCAAGATAACTCCAATGGCTCTACACCTTGCCAAATGTCTCAAATGATAGATAGTTTGAAGCAGAAAACAGCTACCGAAAGCAGAACGGAGCACAAAAGCAGCTTATAAAAAGACAGGACAGTGCTCATTGTTATTCAAGTACATTAGTTGCTGTATCCTGTTTCCACTGACTGCAGTGGAAGCCTCAGCATTGACTTCAAACAGGTGCAAGTCTCATGAGACTAAAGGGAATAAAAGGTACAGTCATGGTATGAAAGCAACAGTGTATACAGCGTGGTGAGACAGGATACGTAATTCCAATCTGGTACACAGGATTCTGACAAAGCTCATTAAACACAGTGCCAAATAAGGATGCAACCAAAAAAAAAAAAAAAAACCCACAAAAAACCAGACATTTCTAAATAGAAATTTGGCAGACCTCCATCCAGAACAAGAAAAGCTCAGGAAAGATGTAACAGAAATTAGAGTGCTAAGCTATAGAGGAGGGAGAGAACAAGTGAGACCCAGAAGCTGCCATAAGCATCATCCTGTTCTGTCGCAGTACAGTATCACTTGTTGAGGACACAGCTGTTGGCATGCCTTGGTGGTTACTGCAAACCGGCCTGCTCTGAGTTGCTGGGACTTACACCCAAGTATATAATCCATTTTTATTTATTCCCAGTATTATCACGAGTATTTGAAAATGTTAGGGGACTTTTTTTTTTTTTTTTTAAACTTACATAATCTTCAAAGAGAAGACTTAGGCTATATTCTTACATAGTTGAGTTATGTATGATGTCCTCAATTAATTCTATAAAGAAAGTAGCTGAGATATCATTACATTAATTAGAAGCTGGTCAAAAATAGAGAACTTATCCCAGAGGAAACTATGGACTGCAAAATGTCTTGCCACATTAAATCGGAAGAGAAAGCTATGCAACATAAAAACTGTCCAAAATGGGGGTAATAAATATCAAATAGTCTCAATATTAAACTCAGCTGGATAACCGAAAAGGATTACAACAGGATAACTGAACCTCAACGTTTCATTTTAAAACTGTATTTTGAGGTTAAAGTGAATACTGAAGGTAGCAATTCTGAAGTGGATAATGCAAGCTTGTAAATGACTATAATGTGAGATAGAGAAGAGATTAAGCAGCTATTCCATAGTTTACTGAGTTTTAGGATGAAAAGGTAAACATATACCTGTGCAAGCATGGAAAATCCGAGGTTCCTGCATCCATTACAAGGTGTCAATGCCTCCCATAAACCTGAAGGACCACAAGTATTTTCACCTCCATCATCTTCTTCTTCCTCTCTTGGTGATAAACACGCTGAAGAAGGCCTCTGTACATAAAGAAGCAGTACTTTCAAATTAAACACAGACAGATTGTAAAGAAACATTTCACTTAATAAAAAGAACTTGAAAGACTCTTCTTTATAAATGCCAAAAGATAACCTCCTATTTCAGTACAGAACAATTACTCAACCATTATTCTGTTGTATGAAAATCACACTTTCTCAGGAAGGTGTATGTTGAGCTACCTGCAATTATACTTTAAACCTGAGTGAACATAGTAATATATGTTTGTTTTCTTCATTATCATGTAATTAGCAATTTCTACTTGACTTTAATTGAAAATTTCCTTTATTATTATCATTATTACGTTGAGAACAGCTCAGAGATATTTAAAAATACAGTATCCTCCTATGGGGAGATCGCATGAACTAAGAGTATCTTGCTTTAATAGTCATCTGTTGTGTTCAGAAGACAAAAATAGAATTGTATTACATTTGCATGGATTAATTCAAGGTTTTTATAGGAAATATTCGATATTTACTAATAGCAAACACGTTAGCATGTTTTGCTGACAAAAAAAATATTTAAAAATTATTTCTCTTTTTTTTTCCAGAAACTAGAAGGCCTGAAAGGTACTGGAAAAAGCTATTGAGTTGTGAGAACTAAGACTTCCATATTGGCCTCAGTGATAAAGGAATAAGCCTGATTTTTGCTTAAACTGGTATTCTATCTTTTTTACGACAGCTGAAAGCAGAACATGTGGACATTTTCCATTTATTTATGTTATTTTCCTACACAGGATAGTTCAATTCAACTAAATGAATTGCAGTGGAAACTTCTATTGATTTCTGGAGGAGGAGATCTAAACCAGTGACAAATGATTTTTAAAATATAACATAAAAAATATATATGACAACAAAAAATAGCAAATTTTACTCACACCTGAGCTCTATACCACAGATAATTATTTTGCCTACAGTTAAATTGGAGTACATGTAATAGCTGTTCTAACCTTCTTGGCATTTCTTTAATAAGCCCACCTGATATTCAGATACCAAATTCTACCTCTAGGAATACTTGCTCAAGCAATCTTTCAGAAGTGGCTGGATTTTTGAGTGGCCTGGGGTTCATTTAGCCTTTGGACCCTGTGCTAACTTCTTATGCACATAGCAGGTTGGTATATCACTACCTCAAGCATGATAAATATTTCTAAATTCTATGTCAGCTCACTAACCAAGGGTGAGAAACCTGATACATCTATCTCCACTAGTCTGATTCCTCTGTAGGAAATGTTTGCTCCCTTGTTGCAGACTTCATGCATCTAGCCACAAGTAAGGTGGATTTATTTACTTTTTATTTTAAACGAATTTCTAAACCATTCTTAGCAAAATATTTCATGAGGTTATTTTGACAGTCAAGTGGTACCACAGAATGTGTTGCCATAGCAACCAGTTTTCTTACAGGGATTATTAAAAGGATTGGGTTAACTCTGCAGAGTGCCGGTCATGAAGGACTATTCCTGCTTTGCATTTGGACAGACAAAGGAAGCAGAATATGAGTCCTTCTCATCTATTTATGATGCCATCTTCCACAGTGTTTACCCTGTGTTCATATTTTAAATTTCAGAATTGCTGGATCACAGAACAAAGCGCTTCTTGCCCCCTGGAGCACAAAGCAAAGAACTGCAGCAGTACTAGGTGCAGAAAAGCCAGTGACACACACCAACCGTGATCTTAAAAGCAAATATAAGAGGTCAAAAGCAAGTCAGAGAAAAAAACATAGTCAATTTGCTTTCTAAAGGCAAAAATTAAGCACAGCCTTGGAGATAATTTTTTAACATAATCAACAGAGGATGAATAATGAAATTCAAGGGAGAACGTATGAGATTTAACTATTACAGAAAAAGTAGAAAATGATCATTGCAAAAATATTATTGAGCAACAATAATATTATTATTGTTATTATTGAGCAGAACGAGAGAGAATTCTATTATTTACGTTACACACAATGCATGAGTACAGAGATAGAATGGATATAACAGTAATTAAAATTAATGCTGTCAAGATGGATGAGATGATATTGGAAATGTTCTATAATCAGATCTCCTGACCATTTTAAAAAAGGACCAGCAGATGTCAAAATGCATTAGAGACTTTTGGAATACATTGACTGGAACTCTGATGCCACTAAACATCCAGGTATGACATGATACAGGCTAATTTACAGACAACTGAAAAGTAGGGCTGGATCTTTTCATAATGAATGACTGATTTCTGCTTTCTTCTTTCCCAGATTTCTGCTACAGATAAAGCACTAAAAAGAAAGCAGTAAGATAAACACATATAAAGGTCCAACAAGCAGCTATCACTATCACTTTTCTCACCGATCTCAGATGCCAGAAGCCTGGTTCTTCCCAGACAACAGGCAGAAAGGACTAAGTAAAAACAAGTTGCTGCAGGGAAAAATAGCTGCAAAGAGAGGAAGGACTTAACAGCTGCATGAGAGAAAGGGGAATCAGAAATCCCCTAAAAGAGAGAGTGGGTTTGCATACACTAAGGAGATGGAGACATCTGGGGAGGCAGATGAGATACAGAAAGACTTATAATCTATCCATGGATCTCAAAATGACACACAAGACCATAAAACCCTTAACCCTGGCCACCTACTTTCCTGCTATCCCTTCCCAGCCTTCATTCTTTTCTCAGATCTCCCTCATTTTTCCATTCTGTTGTAAAATTTAATTTTGCCTCCTCAGAGATCCTTTGGACACGAAAATCTAATTTTGTGTATGCTGCTGGGAAGCCTTGAAATAGCCCTGTGGGAAGAGGTTTAGTGAAATTGAAGTTATTTATGCCCTCTTCCCAGAAGAAAAAAAATAAATAAATAAATAAAAAGAGAGGAAAAGCTTTCTGTCCTCTGAAGAAAAACAGACGCAATTGTGCACATTTTATATATGCCTTTTCTGACTAAAAAAAGGAACAGAAAATGAGAAAATGTAGCTAGAAAATGCCACCTAGATCACAGATGCTCAATTAACAGACTTCGACATTATGAAATTGTGAAGTCAACATAACCTGTAATACTAAGCTTCAAAAAAGCCAACTCTGTAAGCTGCAAGAGGCAAGAGTGTAAGCGTCATAGATCATCAAACAGATCAGACAGAAAACCTTAAAAGATATCAGCTACTATCTGTAAAAAAGTAGTAATTGGTAGGGAAATCACCAGACACTTATGCAGAATAAAACATCTAATAAAAGACAGCTATGTTCTAATTGGGACACTAAAATAAGTAATAAAAATTGCTTAAAATGGTGCAAGACTAATAATGAATTTTCTGTGTATAAAAAAGAGAGAGAATAACAATACAGCAATAACAGAATAGCAAGACCTAAAGCAAGAGCATTGGGGTATTATAATTAGTGCCAAGTTTTCCTCATACTTAACTGGTTCTGAGACATAACCGCCAATTTGATGAGAAATTATATTAAGTCCTTGAAAATTTAGGTATGGAATTCTTCCTCCTTATGTCTTCATTTACACAAATTGAAGAAATGTCCCAGTTGGAAACTTTACACTGGATAGTATTTTATTATGTAAACAGGCTATTTGTTCTTCCGATATATTTATGTACACCAGGTTGAGGATCACAATAACCTGATGTCTCCCTCCTGATATAAGAAAACAAGCTAATATTTAGCAACAGACAGGATAATGAGATGAAAAAAAGCAGAGAAAGTCTCTTCCACTCTTAAATGTCAACAGGAAAAGAAGCATACCTTCAGCCTCTTACTTGAAACTGCTAGCTACTGAATTATCACATTCACAGCTTAAGAAGCTTTATGCCATGTATAAAAGA
This sequence comes from Pavo muticus, assembly GCA_016647715.1. NCBI lineage: Eukaryota > Metazoa > Chordata > Aves > Galliformes > Phasianidae > Pavo > Pavo muticus. The sequence goes on from JACDJE010000012.1 coordinate 1,734,547, forward strand.
CACATAATATTTTGGCCTCCTTTTTACAGATTGCAACAATTTCCTGAGTAACATATAATCTAGATAAGATTTTCTATGAATACAGTAATTTCAAATGAAAACTCTTATTTACTTTTATTCCCTCTTTTTCTCAGTTTTTAAAGAAAACTGGTCTGCTTTCTGCCTTAAAATTTGTAGCATCTATTGGTTAGGCAAAATGTGATTAAGCACTCTGGTTTCAGGATAGAGAGCAGACTTTCCTGTAGCAGTTCAGTGAAAAGTAATATCAAACATCAAAAGCTTTCTTCATTTGTTGTATCACTGCTTTAGCATAGTTATCATCTGGCTGCAGAAGTATTGCAAATACCCTTTCTGACAGTACTCACCAAAACAACACAGCATCACCAAAACGGTTAGGGTAGGACTTATACCATTTGATACTGCATCATGGACACAAATGTTAACTTTTCATTCATCTTATCACTAGTGCATATTGAGAAAAATACTCTGTTTGAAACAGAGAAGCAAGGACAAAATCAACCCCTTTTGGAACGCAAACTCCTCCTGCTTATGGAAAGTAGAAAGCAACCAGATGTTTGATAAGTTAAATGCCACCACTCATTGTGCAGCAAGGAAGTTAAGGGCAGTTTGTTCTTGAGAGCAAACTGTCTTGACAAACGTGACCACGCCAATATTTCATATGAGCCTAACCACTGGGTGGCAGAGGCACGCCTCTACTTCTCCTTCATCTGCACAAAAGGATAAGTAATAATGTTGTGAAATAACCGTGAAAATAATGCAGTTCTTTGTCAAATAGTCTAAATTTCCATTATAGTGAATGAGGAACTAATAAGGAAGGAATCTGTTCCTGAATATCCACTGTAAACTGGGCCAAGAAGGGTGCTGTGCTGTCTCTGCTCCCTTGGCCACAAGGCTCCTCATGCACCTCCAGCCAGTGCCCAGGATGTACCCAGGGAATCGCTTACTGCAGAAGGGAAAAAAGCAGCATTTGAGCATGAAGTGTAACACCATTGATAACTATTTTTCCACAGCAGGATCCCTACATCAACCAAATGCACCCTTAGGGGATTCAGTAAGGATCCCAGCAGGGAGAAAACTCATTCACAAACTTGCTATGTCTTGTACACAGAATGACAGTGAAATGTTTTAAAGGCCTTGGCATACTTTTCTCACATTCCCCAAGGCACCCTTCACCCTGGTTGGTGTTTTTCTATATTCCATCCTCATTATCTCGTCCTCCACCATGCACTGCACATTTCTTCTGCAAATAAGTTCCTTTTTTTTACATTTCTTTCATCATTGTCATGCTGTGAGCATGGTTAGAGTTTGTTTGCACTTCCTGTAGTTAGCCAGGAGGGAACGCCAGGAGAAGGACAATCTTGTACTTCAAGCTACCGAATGCTGGAGAATAGCATGCTGTACATGTCTCTGCCACAACCCCTGTGAGATGCAGGGCACACTGCAAACTTTTGCAAGATGACTGCTAACTTTGCAGTCCTCATTTCTTGGCTATATGAAAAATCACAGATGAAAGTCTACAGAGATGCTGGGCTACATCAGAAATCATTGTGAGATATTCTGTGACTATTTACAGCAGTACATGAGACTAACTGCTCTGAAAGTAATGCCCCCTAATTTATTACATTGACCTACAATGCCAGAGGCAAATGTCAGTGGTATGGCATTTGAAGTTGAACCTTCCCAGCAATATTCCATTATATTTTGTTGCCACGTGACAGATGGGCAGGCTAACAGAATGGTGTCTGGCATGGAAGTGCACATGAAGCAAAAATGTGCCATAGAATTCCTCCACACAAAAATAATTGCACCCAATTGATGCTTGCTGAATGCTTATTGAGACCAACAGTGGAAGTGAGCACAGTGAGGCAGTGGGTGGTGAGTTTCAGCAATGTCGACAGCAACGTGAAAGACAAGCCTCATTCCAGAAGACCATGCACAGCTGTCATTACATGAAGTAGAAGAGTGTCTAGATCAGCTCATCCACATGAATCGGGAGATTATGACCAGGGAACTGTGTAGAGATCTGAATATCAACTTCAGTGCATTAGAAACAACGGTGGCAATATTGGAATATGACACAGTTTGCTCCTGGTGGGGCTCACAAACGCTCACACAAGAATAGAAAGAGCACCATACGCACATTTGTCAGGACCAGCTGAACCAATATGAGGCTGAAGGTGACAGTTTCCTGGATCACATCATTATCATTGACGTGACGCGGTATGATCACTATGAGCCAGAATCAAAACAGCAGTCCATGGAGTAGCCACATTTGAATCTCCCATTGAAGAAAAAGTTCAAAACACATCCCTCAGTGAGTAAAGTGATGCGCACTGTCTTTCAGGATAGGAAAGGGGTGACCTTTCAGGATTTACTGGAGCTAAGACAAGCCACCAATTCTGACTGTCCTACCACACCCACTGCACAGTCCAGATTCTGTGCCTTCTGACATGCATCTATTTGGGCTGATGAAAGATGGACTGCATGGGCAACATTTTCCTACCAACTATGCCATTATAGAAGCTATGAAACAGTGGGTCACCTCTGCTGAAGCAGATTTTTACAAGCGTGCCATGCAGATTCTTGCTCATCACTGGTGAAAATGCACAGCTAATGGTGGTGACTATGTTGAAAAATAGTGTTTTGTATCTGAGCATTTGCTCTATTAAACAGTGCTATTGTACTCTTCGTACCTGTTGTAGCATTTCTTTCCAAGCAACCTAAGTATAAGCTCCAGTAGTCCCAGTGAAGGAGAATCTTGACTTCTGCACCACTACTCATCAGTCAAGCTGTATAGAACAGTTTTTTTGTTTGGGATTCTGCAGTAAAAAGTTTTGTCTGAAATGTTTTCAATGTTTTATCAAATGTTTTGATCTCAAGCACAATAATTTTTGAACCTGGAAATAAATTACTGGAACTGGAAGTCACTAAAATGTGAATCACAGCCATCTACTATTTGCAACAGTAAAATGTGTTAACTTTAGACATACATGATTAATTCATGTGTCTCACAAAAAGTCCATAAATGTTCCTGTTAATGCAGCTACTGCTGCTCAGTGTGGAAGTGCTACTGATATCTATCATAACAAGCACATGAAAAATTAGTCATTCAAGTTCAGCAATTCTTTCCCTCTCTTCAGCACTGGTGAGGCCACACCTGGTGTACTGTGTCTGGTTCTGGGCTCCTGAGTACGCAAGACTCCAGGGGAGTCACTGGATAGAGCCCAGTGAAGGGCCAAGAAAATCGTGAAGGGACTGGAGCATCTCTCCTATGTTGAAAGGCTAAAACCGTACAGCCTGGAGAAGAGAAAGCTGAGGGAGGGGAGGTGGTTAGGAGATCTTATAAGCATCTGGAGATACCTGAAAGAAGAGAACTAAGAGGACAGAACCAGGCTTTTCCCATTGGTGCCCAGTGTCAGGCCAAGAGATGACATGACAAACTGAAATGTAGGAGGTTTCATCTGAACATCAGGAAACGCTTTACTGTTCAGGTGGTCTGAGCAGCAGAACAGGTTGCCCAGAGAGGCCGTGAAGTCTCTTTCCTTGTAGACATTCAAAACCTAACTGGATACAATTCTGGACAAGCAGGGCATTGGACCAGATGCCCTCCAGAAGTCTCTTTCAATCTAAAACAGTCTGATTCTTTTGTTCTCTCTTCAGATTAGGATCTGATACTGTGCAGTAAATATACCCTTGAACTAGATGACAAATAATAAGAAAGTGCTGTATGCACTGAATAAAGCAAGACTAATAAGGAAAAACAAGATTATAAAATGAATGAGTATATCTGAATGTGTTTTTCACAGCAAGCTTATACATTTTAATCTTGCTGAAAAAAGATACCATTTCTTCCATCTGTAAAGGAACTACAGTTTTTTTTAAGAAAGATAACTTTTCATTTGCCAAAAGACTGCAACATTAAGAAAATGGTCCATTAAGAGAATACTATACATTTCAAAAAAACATTGATCTTGGCTAATTGATTTTTTCACTAGAAGTAAAAGCTTCTGAATATATGTAGTTATCTTAGGTTATATATACATAGAATAGTCTCCATGTGAAGATTACCACATCCAGTTCAGAGTAGATGGAGATTTTCAAATGGCAGAAATTCAATAATTCAATAAACTGAAAAGTTGCAGAGAACTGAACACTACATGCTTTTAAAAAAATATACTTTAACTATAATAAACAGCTATTAGTTAAGAATTATGTAGTATACAGAGCTGATAGAATCTTCATTTTTAGATATTTTGGGAAACGTACTGCATTTATTTTTCTGCTAGAAATTAACTGCATTAGCTACTTGAAGTTGGAATATAGATTTTCTTGATAATGCACTTTAAAAACCATTTTTTAAACAAGTTTGAACTGTTTAAAAGCTAACTATGTAATCTGAGCTACTTTTTTAGCCTATGGATTCAACTGGTTGTCTTTAACATAGGAAAATATAAGCACTTTCACAACCTACTCCATTCTAATATTCATGGGAGAGGACTGAATTGTCTTCCAAATGAATTTTTACCTCTTAACATTAGGTGAAGCAAAGTGAACCTGACTTATAAGTGCTTAACTGACTTTGAGCATGTACCTAATCCTCATATATTGGACTATTTTCATAGTTCATCCCAAGTATTCAAATATCAACACCAAACACTTGGTACTAATGGGTACTGATACTAAGTATTGATATTTGATATTAACCTATAATAACTGATTTGATATTACTTAACATCAAAGCACTGAGTGCTTTGCTTGACCAAGGAGAAAGAACTTATCATTTTGAAGGATAAAGCTCCCATGGGGAACTCAACCCAGCAACCACTCAGTTTGCAACAACACTCTCTAACATAAATGCATTTATAGGGACGCCTTTCTACCCCATAAGCATAGTAGATTTGACCTAAGGGGATATACAAATATAGGCTATGCAAAAATGCATTAATTTGAGTCTTGAGCCTTAAGCACATGAATAGTTCCAATTAAGTTAAAGGGATTTCTCATGTTAATGGCAAGCTTGTGTGTCTCCCTGAATCAAGGACTGTGTTTATACACACGACTCATTCTAAAATGTGACTCACTGAAAAACTCACATACCAGTTGAGAGAAACTGATAATGAAAGGTATAGGTGCCTGCAGAAAAACAAGATCAATATTTTCAAAAATATTAAATAGAAACTAAAGCTTAAGTATATTTACTTCTCATTAAAAAAAAAAAATACTTCAAAGACAAGCATTTTTGGCTTTAAAAGTCAAAGAAAAGAAAAAATTGTTTGGAGTATAACTACAGTGGCATCTCAGTATTCAACATTCCTGTACTGAATGTTATCATATAATGTTTAAAAAACTCAGTGCAATGTAATTGCAAAGCAAATCAGCCATAAAACGTGTATTTTTTCTTTTTAAAAGTTGTGAAATAGAGGGTGGATAAGTGGGTGGCAGAATGATGAAACTTATAGAAAATATATTATTTGTCATGAAATAGAGCAGAAGGAACAGAAATTAAAGTAGGGGAAAAAATCAGGTGGTAACTGAGTAGGCAGAAGTCACCACTTTATTACTCCTCCAGTACACAGTTTTTTATTTCACATATATATTCTCAGTAAAAATGTGTTACTGAAAATATCACATTAAGATGCTGTTGGCTTAATGAAGGATAAAAGAGAAAATCCTACCTGAGTAGACAAAGCCATTCTAAAGAGATACTATAGACAGCACTCAGTCATCTGTCTGACGAGTGCTGGTTAAGAGCGGATAATCAAAAAGACCTTAAAGAACACTTGTACAAGATCATCTCCAGATCTATCAGTAACAAACTGCAAGCAGTTTGTCATATTTTAACTAAAATACTAAATACAATATAAAGACAATGTACTGGAATAACTGACAATAGGATGAATCTCTTGACAGTAAAGTCAGTACGTTACGGAAGTTGAAGGCCTAACTACAAAAGATAAGTCGAAGAGTAAAATGTGCAAATGCTTAGATTTTTCCCACAGATATTAGGGGGG
>JACDJE010000012.1:1740704-1832907 GCA_016647715.1 Pavo muticus
TCCTAGTCTTTTTTCACTCAAATAGCATATGTAAACAGAATTTAAAATCATCTTCAATAGAAAGGCAACCATTTTGGTATGGTTAGAAAAAAACATCAACCTGTTGCTTCTTCCTATCTTACATAATTAAAATAATGACTTCATTGCAAGTATCTCAATAACAAGGACTACCAGAACATTTAAGACAGTTGTTGCTTCTCCTGTGCTAGCTCATCTGTACTGTTCTTTTTATCTGTAGTAGAGTCAAAATAGTAAGTAGAAATCTACCCCAATACAAGTACACCATTAGTTCATTTTCCAGACATATTCCTGGGTAGCTTAAGAGCTAATACTTAATTCTTTCTTCAGCCAGCTATCACGTAGTGTCTTAAAAGTTTTGTAAAATACAAATGAAGTCAGTAACGTGTATTCACCTATAACTCCTATGCAACACTACTTCTTATGAAGTACCTATGGCTAAAGCAGCGATCTGGTAAAATTACTGAGATTCCTTAAAAGAAACACCATTCTGGACAGAGAGAAGGGCAGGGAGGTAAATATGCTAACACCTATAAGGAATCAACCATTAATAATTAAAAAAAGATCAGCATAGGAACAAAAATTGTTATATTTTAATATGCGTTTTGTCTAAGGTTGACAGGCAGTGCTGAGGATGCTTCTTTGCAGATTGTAATAGTTTATATTCCAGAGATACTGAGCAGAGCACCAACATCAACAGAAATAATAACCAGCATTAATAGGAACTGCTCAATCTCAAATAACTACTGAAGCAAATAAAACTGAAGAGCCTCTTCTGAGATCTTTGCTCATGGCACTAAACTGAGACTTATAATAAGTTTAGGAAGGACAGATGCCAAAAGAAAAGAAAATAGATGATCAAAAATGGCATTAGTCATTCAACCCTTACATCCTTTTGAAAAATTAGAGAAAGCAATGTAAAAACAGGTGTGTATATGGTCAAGTAGCCCTGGACCCATATTCCTTTGGAACACAAACTCAACCAGGGTATGGTTGCTATAGACCGACTGCCTCCAGTCTTAACCTCTTTAATCATCTTCCCTGCACTGATGACCACCAGGTCCAGTAACACTTCAACTCTGGATGGTCTGTCCAATACCTGGCACAGGAAGTTGTCCTCAACAGACTCCAGGAGTCTCCTGGAATTGTTTGCAGGAGGTAATTTTGCCATCTGAAATATGGCAGAAAATTTACCATTAAGATTACTTGTATACTGCTCCCTCTTACCGAGAAAAAGCGAACACAGGAAACTGAGACTGCTGCTGCTAAGAAAGTACCTACATATTCAACTTCTAAAGAATATGATGAAGTGAAACCATACATTTGCATTTATCTCCACTCCTAATGGATCCTGTGAGAATTCACATAACTCTAATGGATTAGTAGGCTCCATTTTTTGTTTATGCCATAAGGACAAAAGCTGTCTTTATACTGTTCTCCTCACAACAGAAACAGATGAAAGACATACTCATAAGGTACTCGCTTTTCTCATGCACTTCCTATCAGCCGTTAATCATCAGACTATATTTATCTGCTGGTTCTGAGCTTAATTTTATTCTTATACCAATGGAGTAGACATGAAATCAATGTTGATTTCAGGTATATGTAGAAGGCATTTAAGAATTCTATCATTTTTTCCTACCATTTGTATCTTTGTGTAGGTAGAACTAACGTCGCTATGTATTAAAATATACAACCGTACCTGCACTCCTAACAAAACAGAGTGTTGTAGAAATATTACAGAAATACTTCTGTAACATGCAAAAAAAAATAAAAAAAATAAAAAAAATAAAAAAAATAAAATCAAATGCTAAAAAGTTCTGAAGTTATTTATTTGTTGCTTAAGATTATAAATCAGAAATGAGTTCATTTTAAAGCTTGCTTTCTCCTCCTTTCCTTATTAACTCACTTACCTTTGCCTATGGTAAACATCTACATATGACAGCAAAAAACAAACCTCCCATATATTCAGGCTCACACTTTTTAGAAAAAAAAATCAAAACTACTTTTTCAAAGAGAGTAAATATGTTTTTAGAAACTAAAAGCTAAACATAATTAAATGTTAGAGATCTCTCTCACATTCTTTATCAATAGCATACATTGTAACAATTTTTGCTCAAATGTGACAAACCAAATGGGTCATTACAGGATGAGCATTCGGTTCTTGATTAAGTTGCTTCTACACCAAGGTCCAGTGCCTGTCACTGTGCACTCTGCCTAACCTCAAACTGTGATTCCAGAACATTCTATCAGAACAACTTTCAAAGATGAGCACCATGAGGACATCTCAGCTGCTGAGCAGAACAGCACTAGATGTCTACGTTTATGCAACTGACTTGAAGGATTCAGCTGCAAATCACAAGCATCCAGTACTATTCTAGACACTGCATGGTAACTGCAGAACCTGAATCACTGCTCCAGAAGGCATGATGGAGCCCATTTTAACCCCATGCAAAAATCTTGTCTGTCTATGGAGAATTGTGATAGTTAACGTTCATGCAGCTGAATCCTACCTTTGGAGTTACAGCATTCCTACTAGTAAACTATGATCGAGTAGAAAGAAAATGAATTTTAAGAAAACGAAGCAAGACCATGATGAAAATAACTTTTTGTTCTCATGTGAGAAAGAAGTTTCAAAGGTCATTTCAGCTAGAACAGAGAAAAATCTGAGGAGAGGAAAAACCCATGGGAAATGCAATTAGGAGTCCACTACAGATCTTTTGAAGGTCACTAGGGAAAGTCAGGGCTTGAAGGAACAATCTCTGATGACTGCTATTCTAGTAATTGAGCAAAGTTCATCAGTCTCGTTGATGATTTGTTTTTGTAATATTATGACAGAAAGAGTTGAAGTTAATATTGCAAAATCACCTTTCTGGATGAAAATTTCATAATCTCTCTCATGTTCTTCATAAGTAATTGCAAGAAGATCCCAACTGAAGCTGAAAGCTACAGCTTAAAAATGCACACCACGTTGCACAGTACTGCATACTCACAGGACAGCAGACACAAGAGTATGGAAGAAAAGTGTTCTGCTACATAAACCTGGCAACAACGTGCACAATGGCACAGGCAGCTCAGGAAAGGTAAGGAAAGAAAATGGCACAAATAGGTGTGGAAAAGAATGCTCATGTAAGCACTGAGTAACACACACACAAAAATATACCTAATTATCTACTACCTAATTATAGTAAATATATTTCATATTGGCAAAATGATCTCATGATCAGTTCCAATAGACTCTTCAGATTCTGAGTAGTCCTGCTTAGATTGTAGATTTCTTCGGTATTCGGTTGAGTATAATGACAAATTATATACATGCTCAGTACAATGTATGACAGCCTCTGAACTAAAATGGTCTTTGTGAAAAAAAAAACCCACAAGGATCTGCTGCGGTTAATTTAATAAAACATAGCTGTCCAACAGGATTCTCAAGTAGATAAAATACTACAAATCATTTGCTGAACATCCAAAATTTACATACAGCTTTATAGCCATGAAGACAAACAAGCTCTTTGATCAGAAAAGCTTAAGTTATAATGACTTTATATGGAAAAAAAAAAAAAAAAAAAAAAGTGCTACAGCCATACCTGAGATCCTTTTATAAAAGAGATTTAGCAAGGATGAAAGAATCCACAGCAGGGCAAGTGAAGTGGTTGGTAGCATGGCAAGATTTACATACAAAATAAATTTGCAAATGTTAGCATTACTCATCCAGCAAAAGGATAGCTTTTAGAAAAAACAAGCCTGAATTATTGCAAGTTGTGGAAAGTGTGCACCAACTATTTTTTCTTTACTACTCTGTCAGATTTTACCATAGAAGAATAAATGCAAGCACGTATTCAGGACATAAAATGCCAACACATACAGCATGTTCTTCAAAATATAATAATACATTGGTTATCAAGGTAAACAATGTGGCAGATTGGACCAAAAGGATTAGACACATTTAGGATTCACCAGTGCAAGCCAAATACCTAACAGCATTCAGAATGATACGTTTGCCTGTAAGCTGTTTTCCTGCAAGTATCTGATAGTCAAGGAATTTGCCCTACACATACATAATTGGAGAGACTAACTAAATATTCCAGAAAACCATTATAGAGGAAATGAAGTCGTATTTTTTAATGCAGATCAGATGAACTAGTGGCTTGGGCAGCACCTCCCCCTTGTTATAGTAGACTCTATGTAATTTAAATCATACTAAGCACTGTCATATTTCGGCATTTTACATTCTCAAATAAGCGCTGACTATCTCACAGGGTATGTCTGTGCAGCACACTGGAGGATTGTCTAGCAATACTTGTACCAGAAATCACAGCAGCAGGGAGCTGCAGGCTAATTTAGTTGGCTGGGAAGCATGCCATCAGGCAGATTATCCTGTGTAGAGTTCCACTCGGTTGCAGTTAGGCTCCCTCCAACACTGAAATCTTTATGATGCTGTTCTAAAGCACAGCGTAATTTACAGATACAGAAAATAACCCTGCAGTAGTTCTTTTAATAACTACAGAACATAGGTTAGGAAAAAATACCAAAGAACTGCTTGAACTTCCCTGTGCTGGGTAAACTGCTCAAAAAAGAACGGGCAAAAATTTGCATGAAATCAATGTGTTTTCCTCTACTTCTTTGTAATGTTTATCTCATATTTACATAGAATTGAGAAGCCATTTTGAAAAGTACTTCATAGCATGGTATCATACTTGAAAACAAACCATAGATGCTTGGTATGGATGTCAGATTATAAATGTCTAATTAAATAAATCACAGTAAAAACAGTTCTTCTCGGTGGGAAATACCACTGTATGCATTAGGAACTAGGACTAACAGATGGTTTTCTGTTGGGTGGTAGCTTTTAAAAACAATTCATAAAGTTATATAACCTTATCTTCAGAGAGTGGGTAGACTTTTGTAACAAGGGAATCTTAAAATGCAGAGTTTATATATCCTGCAAGGGATAAATAAAAGGCTTTTGTACCCTTATGTCCAATTGAAATAAAAGCTAGCATTAGCTTGTAAAATGAAGTTTGTAACTGAACTAGAGGTAAGAGCTAGGGATCGACCATTCAAAATTCTTGCAATGTCATAATTTATCAATATAAAAATTATCTATGCTATAAAAGGGGAATTAAATAAAGTAAAAGCATTCCAAACACTGGCTCTTGGTAAAATTCCCTTTTTCTAACATCATAAATACAAATGACAAAAATAAATACCACTAAGGTGTGTTATCAAATTCTTCCTATGTTAAATAATTTAAAATATACCTGATTCTCAACAAACCAGGCCAGATTATTTTACTGTTCAGTAACAAAAAAGTTGAGCTAATTGTTCTTGAATGTGTTTTTAATATATCCACATAAGTCAGACAATGTATACATTTCTAGGTTGCTCATCTTCCTCATGTGGAATTTTGTCTCACTCTCCCAATAATGCCTACATGCAATTTTATAATACGATCAAAGGATTCCACTTTTGATCTAAGAGAGTAATCATTTTATTCCAGAATATTTGATCACTCTTTTCCACTATAATATTTCAGTCCAGACAATATTTGTTTAAAAGTTGCATTAAAAAAAATAAATCAATATTATCAAATGCTTGAATAATGTAAATTGTTTGTCTCATTATCTTCAACAAATTCCAGTGATTATTACTCTGCAAAATAAAAAAATATTCACTTCTAATTTTCGGTACATGTACTTCTAAGAAAAAATAATTTTTCTTTGCATTAGATAAAATAAATAACTGACCACACAAATTTTATTCACCTCTCGTATATTCATTCCTAACAATCTTCTTTCCATAACACAGAATTCTATCATTTCAAATCTCCTCTTAAACATACAAAAATAAATCATATTGCCTTTATATACCCTCACCTTGATTTTCTGACATGAGAATTAAAAGTGAATCCTCCCTCTGAATACATACCATCACTGTTTTCAATAACATTCATATGAAATGTTTTAAAAGATATTTTTCTCATTCTCTCTTAAAGTGCGTAAGTATTAACTGCCCATTTTAGATGACAGAATTAAGGAGAAATTGACACTTATATTGTAATGAAATCCAAATCTTTTTTCCTGAGACTACAGAACCTTTCCCCATGCTTCAGTTTATATTACTACTGCCAGCCTTTCTTATCTATTATATAACCACATGAAATGTAATCAGATACACTGCTACCTCTTCTGAGAAATCCCTCTATAGTGCAGTCCCGATAATCCTATATGACTTTAGTCCTTCAGTTTTATTCTGAAAGCAAAAAAATGAGGGCATCTCATAACACAAGTTTCTCAGTATTTACTCCAGGTAATTAAGAACACTAGAAAAACACTTTCTGGAACTATACCTCCTTTAATCTAAACTCACAATCCGAAGACAGCAAGATACTGCATTTGCACTTGGAAATCTATAATGTAGGTTATGTATTCTGCTTCTGAACATGATAGCATAAATATAAAAGCGAACATTGCAAGTAAATACCTTCTACACAAGACTGAAACGAGTGATGTGAAGAAAATATTTCCATTTGGAGTTTCATTTTTATTGTGTACCTAGCAGAATTTTTTTAAATTTAATTTTAGTTCCAAATTTCTCTTTTTTTTCCTCAACTCCAAATGTGAAGAATATTTGTTTATTCTCATACTGTAAAGAACACACCACCTTCCAAATGCATTCTTAATTGAGAATTAGAAATATGCAATAGCCTTCTGAAAAGAGAACAAGATAAACGTCTTCTAAGAGTTAGTTTTTAAAAATGTTCATTAAATTAACACATCCAGTTTATGAAAGGAAAAGACTGAGGTGTATAGTATCTGATATGTACATCTTGCATATAAAAGTATACATGTATATACATACACACATAGAATAGCGTAAACGGTCTTAATATTTTGTTTTTTGTTTTGTAAAAACAAAGAAAAAGGAGCATTCAATAGAAACCTTTCTAATGTGGACACACATACATACAAGCCATTCTCTCTCCTTTCTGAATGTTTTTAAGTTAAGAAACACTAGAAAGTACACTGTAATAAATATAGAATATTTCTGTTTTCAGTATTACATTTAGAACAATATGTTCTCACACAAATAATTACACCTCAAACTCAACAAGAAATGGGTAGCAGAGGAATTTAAATTAAAACAATTTACTAGCAGGAGCTCTGTAACATTCCTCACAACATACACATACTAGTGTTTGTTTTCCTGGCACTTTATTCATCCAGATCTTTTGTTTGCAAGCTATACCCATTTAAATTTTCTTACTTGCTTTTGAATTCACACAGATCCTTTGAATAGACACTTGACATGTAACCCCTGTGTAATAAAGCACCTCTAAATCTAGCCCTGAGATTTTAGTTTGTACCTTAAATGTATCCCATGATGCTTGATAAATTTTCCACTTACAAGAATTACAGACGTTTAAAAGTAATTTATACTTAAACTGTTTTAAAAATGCATGATTTTAAGAAAGCAAAGAAAAAAAAAAGTTGAAACTCTTGTATAACATGGCTGCTTTTGTTCTTGAAATTACTGAGCCAGACTGCCATCTATTGGAAAATAAACACTTCTGAAATTATATTTTTTTTGAAAACTGAAAGTACTATATGCTACTGTAAAAAACTCCTTTGCAAGCAATCATACTTAAGACAGCTTAATTTTAAAATTATATGAAATATTTTACATGAGAGCACATCATACATGTATTGAAACAAAGACAAATTTGCAATATCAAGCATGGAAAATAATGAAGTTTCTGGTATAGCTTTAACTTTAGCTTGATATTTGTAACAAGCTCTTCAAGTAAATCATCAAGTTAACATATTCACATCTGACTTCGTACTACTCAACAAGCAAGGATTCAAAGTATTTACCTTCTGTTCTCATTCGGGAAGCTAACAGTCCACACACCGTTCTAGAATACCAAATTTTATCCAGTTTCCCTTCCAACTTCTGGAGTGGAATTTTGCAATGGGGGCACTTTCTGTTCCTACTTAAGCCTATACCATGGCATTTAGTATTATTCTCCTTACTTTCACTTACTGCTCCATTGTATTCTCTTCCTCCCAGAGGTGCAATTAATCTGATTTCCAAGATTCTGCCCTTCAGTTTTTCTATTCAATTTTCCTATGTCCTGAGGAAAGTTAAGTCAACAGAAGGGAAACTAAATCAATCTTTTTTCTCTAGGAAGCTCCTTTTCACCTGACCTCAGAGATGTGCAAACTCTACTCTGACTTGAAGATTCTGCTAACAGATTAACCTCTTGTTTTGTTAAATGCCTTATATCACAAGTCAGACATCAGGTCAACAGAAACATATAAAGTAATAAAACATATAGCGTTTTCCATGCAAAATTTGTTGAAAAGGTTGTCCTGAAGGCTTAAGTCTTCCAGTCCAAACATATCAGAAAAACTCGCTGAGTGGCTGGATGACTAATTGTCCAACTACTCAGCAAATGGACAACTGGATTTAATTCTGTTCTTAACCTAAAAAAGTTCTAACCTACAACTTCTTCAAAAGAAAATGTAGCATTCTGTAGATGCTGTATAGCTGAGCAAAAAACAATGCAAGTCATATAAGGTCAAAAAAGGAATAGAATTTACTAGTGGATAGGTAGTCCTAAGCCACTCAGGACTGCATCAGTATTTTTCCAGTGGCTGTAAAATACACAAAGAATCCCGGAGGGAATCATGTGGGAGAAGACTACAAACGGGATGTTAAAACTTACGCCATAGAAAGAACTGAACTGCACTTTTCCACTTTCCAGATGAAAGTTTTTATAGTCTAGTTACTGCATTAAAAAGTGGACAGCATCACCACTACTGTGCAAAACAAAAACAGAGTTCTGCTCTTTGAAATATCAGAGATTGATACTGATTCAGGTCAGAATTCCAAACTGTGACTACTAGATAGATAAACTTTCTTAAGTTCTGAATCAATCAAGTCTCCAGTCCCACAGAAGATTTAGCCCTCTTAAAAACTATCAGTTGTTTATAAAAGCTAACAAATGCACTCTGCTGCTTCCTGGTGCTTTCTCCTTACCGTGCCCGTGGTAGGGTAGCTTCAGGAGGTGATTCCTTGATCCAGCTGATCAGATCTTGACCCTCAATCCCTTCTATTTCTCTAAAGAATAGCGCGATGCAAAGGCAGAGAGAAAAATATCTCCTAGCAGCCAGTTTCTTTGAAGAATCTCCCAAAAGTCACAAAGTCTCATGGCTTGGATTTTGGAAAGGTTCAGAATACTGGACTATAGAAGTTCAAAAGCATGCATCAATCATCATCTCTAAAACCAACACTTGTCCAGGAAATATCACCTAAAATACTACCAGGGGAGACCTGACTTCTGCACTTGCTCAGAGCGAACACTGCCACAATCAACAACACATGTTAGGGGACGAGTTACTGATTCCAATCTGAAATAATTGCTCATTTGTAGAGTTTCACCTGGTGCAGTTCTCACACCTGTGCTGGAACTGGTAAGAGAGAAGGACAACGCACAGTCCTGCAGGCAGAAGGAGTCTGTACTCCAGTGCTACTGTGCTGTACTGCTTCCAAAGGGTCCTGGAGTATGCAGCAGCAAACTAAATAGATGCAGACATAAAACCATGGAATGGTTTGGGTTGGAAGGGACCATTAAGATCTCTAGTTCCAGTCCCCCTGCTATAGGCAGGGATACCTCCCACTAGACCAGGTTGCTCAAAACCCCACCCAGCCTGGCCTTGAATGCTTCCAAGGAAGGGGCATTCACAACCTCCCTCAGCAGCCTGTTCCAGTGCATCACCACCCTCACAATAAAGAATTTCTTCCTAATATCTAGTCTAAATCTACCTCTTCCAGTTTAAAGCCATTTCCCCTTGCCCCGATGCTACATGCCCTTATAAAAAGTCCGCTTCCAGCTTTCCTGTAGGCCCCCTTCAGGTACTGAAAGGCTGCTATAATGGTCTGCCAGAGACTTCTCTTATTCAGGCTGAAGAGCCACAGCTCTCAGCCTGTTCCTGCAGGGGAACAGCCCTCTCATCATCTTTGTGGGCCATCTCTGGACTTGGTCCAACAGCTCAGTTGCTGGGGGCCCCAGAACTGGATGCAGTACTCCAGGTGGGGTCTCATGAGAGCAGAGTAGAGGGGCAGAACCTCTGGTCATGCTCGTCTTGATGCAACTCAGGATATGGTTGGCCTTCTGGGCTGCAAGTGCACATGCCAGCTCATGTTGAGTCTTTCATCAACCGACATTCCTAAATCCTTCTCCTGTAGTCCCAAATCTTTCTCCTACACCTCCAAATCCTTCTCCTGCATCCCCAAATCCTTTTCCTAATAGAGATAATAGAGGAGATCTCCTCCCAGAGGTTCAAGTAATCCAATTTGCAAGATCCTGCCCTTCAATTTCCCTATTCAGTTTTCCTATGTTCTCCCTATTATCTCCTGATAGAGATAATAGAGGAAAACCCACTTACTCTCAAGATTATTTACAGAAGCTTGCCAGCAAGAAGAAAACTCAAGACAGAAAAAAAGTTGTAAGAATCTCTCTCATATTTATCCTGAAATCCATTTCTGCCTCTTTGTATCTATATTTCTTTCCACCTATCTCTTTCTCTCTGTATATTCATGTTCTTATATATAAATACTCATGTAGGTTTCTTCATCATTCACTCTTCTCACACCCTGTTTATGCCTGGATGGCTCCTTACTGAGCTTTTGGGTCTTCATCTCAACCATACATTCTACGAGGAGTCTACGCACCAAAGGAAAGCAGCACTTCCCCCAAAATAAAAGACCATATTTCAAAACTGAGAATAACTTACTTTTTGGCTACTAGGAAGACAGAAACTGAACAGACTTAATAACAGTAAAACATTTTTTTATAGTGAAACAGATCTTTTAGACCAAACAACAAAATCTCACATTCCAATACAGTTCATTCCATGCATAGGCCTGTGTAGTCGGGTCCACTCAAAGGAAAAACATGCTCTGCTCTGAGTGGTGACTTGATGATAAAAGTGTGTATCATCACCTTGATTCTAGTTTTCATCGAAAGAAAAACTTGTTGTACTAGTGGGAAAGAGCCATGCTTTAGCCAGTTCCCATTTTCGAAGATTTGCTTTCATGTTGGGTTGAATAAATAATCGCATGAAATGTCAGCAAATGTACTTGCCTGATTTACCAGCTACAGGTAAATTACAGATTTACTGGTTGAACATTCACATTCTATTTCATTTAGGCCTGTAAAAATTTCATTTTGAGTAGACAGAATTATATGAGTTACAATTTCTGCAAAACAGCAACAGAGCAGACTTAAATAGCAGTTAGCATCTAAATACGGAGGGACACCTGAAAGACATATAGAAATGCTTAAACGACTCCAGTATATTGTTTAGACTGACTTCAATATGGATTATGTACCTAATTGCTCAAACATAAAAGGGCTTTACAAAAGAAACTACTGCATTTTGGGGCAGCTAATCATTCCTGTAAACCAAATTCCGTCTCCATATATGGTAAGGAATTCTCTAGCACATAAAATGTCTTAACTTGTTACGCTTCTCACCACACATTAGAACGTAATTGTTCTTAATTTATGAAAAAAAAGAAAATGAAATTTAGCATTTAACATTTTACCTCTGTTGTGTATTATTTCATGAGCAATCCCATTTATTTTACTTGCTGAGGAAAAGAATTAAATTAAAAGAAAAAAATAAATAAAAGTGCCTTTTTACCCTGTAATGAAAAAACGAATCCTACAGCACTTTATTTACAGGAATAATATTAATGAAGTTATATTTTCAACTGTAGGTAGAAATCACTGAAGTACCACAACCGCAACAATTTTCAGTATCAGATACTCAATCTTTAATATCATTAACTGCTGGGAAAGCTATATAGTAATGAAATTTGTAGGAATCGTAACTGAAGTTGTTTAGCTTCTTATTTTGAGGGGTAATTCTGATCAAATTCTGCAAGCATTTAGTCTCAGATATAGTTCTGAGTATATCAATTTCAATGTATTTCTCAAAAAAACCCTCTGCACTCTCCAAGCTCAAAAGTAAAACTAGCCTGATCTTTTGGCCACATCTGTAGTGCCATCAAAAGCTATTCTTAGTTCTAGGAGGCAATATCTTTATAACATTAGGGGAACACTAAATTCTAAGTCTGTAATGAGTGCGTCCTATTCTTTTTCTACTGTTATATTATTAGACATATCATACTCTTGCACTATTTCTTTCTTGAATGATGTGATGTGATGTAAATAAAGCAAATATAGAAACCTAAATCATCTAGGGTTGGAAAAAACCTTCAAGATCATCAAGTCCAACCATCAGCATGACCTACCATGTCCCATACCTAAACCAAGTCCCTTAGTGCTACATCCACACTTCTCTTAAATACTTCAGGGAAGGAGACGGCACCAATTAACTGGGCAGCTCATTCCAATGCTAAACCACCCTCTCCATGAAGAAATTTATCCTAATACCCAAACTAAGCCCACTCTGGCACTACTTAAGATCATTACGGCTTTCACTTTTTTTTCCAAAAGGCCCCCAGAAGGAGATCAAACTGATCGCAGATGTTGTCCTGATGGCCCTAGATGGCAGGAAAAAGCTATAATTGGGCAGCAATTCCCCTGAATTTTGATCCATTGGTACAAAGAGAACAACTATTACTGAATATATTGTCTTTGTATCTCATCTTACTTACTACATTAAGCTTGGTTTGGATTCCACTGGTCATAAGTTCTTCCTCTGATATTTTACTAAAATTGTCCAGAAAATGGTCTGATATTGTATGAGACAGATCTTCAAAAGAGTATTCCTTTTCTTGGCACAATTTGATTTCATCTAAGAGCTTTGATAATTCTCCAGTCACAGCTTCACCTTTAAAAACAGACACACCGTTAGTCAATACTTAGAATATTAGAGGTCATTTATGATTAAAAAGGGAATGCAGGTTATGTACATTTTTACTTAGTATTTCTTACATTCCATGCCTTAGCATCTAAACAGTGATCTTCACACACAATTCTACCCTCAGAAATAATGGCATCTCATTCCAGGATGGGAATCACTCGAGGTAATCTACTTATTTTTCCATTCCTTTATAATTTGTATTTAGTTAGGATGAAATACAACATGTACTTACCCTTTCTCTGTTTCCCAACACTGAATAAAACCAGCAGCTATCCAAGAATATAAGATTAATCCAGAAAAGGAAAGTTTACAAACATACAAAACTACTGTTCCATACACTGCATGGGATTCATGTTTGCTGCTCTGAACAAGTAAGACATTACATAGTCTCCATAAAGTCTAAGTTGACTGGGACTAAGTTTCAGAGAATGAACATCTGTCCCTGCAAAAAAGCTATGTTTTATTAACAATCCTTGGTCTCTTTCTCAGAGTACAATTTTATGGAATCATGGAGGGATATGTTGGGCAAAATCCACAAGTTTGAAACATTCCTCCCTACAGCAGCCTATCAGAAATCCACATTTAGTGCATTCTTTATTGTTTTTCATGAATTCTCCTTCATCTTCAGTTAATCAATTTACCAAAAGAATAAGACAATGGGCTTTTACTAGCTATACTTGCTGAGGGCCTCTACTTGAAAGATAAGTAGTAGTAGTAAGTATTAGAATCACACTAAGCATTAATTTTTTCCACAAATAGCTCACTGGCAGCGGCAAGCTCTCCATGAAGTAAAAAACTACTTGTTATGAACAACTGTGTTAGGTTGGGATAATCTACTGCATATGTGTTACACAGTTACCTTTAATAATAGCAATGAACAAGTGAATGAAAGCCAAGTTTATTCATGAAGCAAGTAAGAGATTTTTTTCTCTTTACTAGGTTCCAAGTCATACTGTTGGAAACTACAGTCCTCCTACTCAATAAAATATAATTTCATTTCACTCTATCCTTTGGGAAAAAAAAAATGTCACTAAAGAAGCCCCAGGTAAGGGGCTGTTTGCTTTAGAACTCTTTTTGTGCCATTCTTCATAGTTATTTTTTTTTTTCCATCATTTGTTATGCTAGGTAGACATAAAAGATACGATTTATTATATTTTTTAGAATTACAACTCTGACTGCAATTTTTAGATCCAAGAACATAAGCTGTTAATTAAAAGCATCTAATTGCCTTTTAACAGTTAAGTATAAGAAACGTTTTAATAAAAACTGCTGTTACATTTTGTCAATGTTTGCACAAAACTTGAAATTGAATCAAAGTTGTAATTAGGTCTATTTATATTTAGCTTTCTAATTAAAAAATTGAATTTATTGCAGATTAATATCAGAACAAGTTAAAATTGGAAGTAAAAGACTTGAATATTAAGAACTATTTTGAAAACATCCTGGAGTACAACAACGAAAATACAGGACTACTGTTTCCTACAGATTTATGTTCTCTCAGTGCAAAAATCTCATGTTCTTCCACATATGTCCTTCAATATTTCTTGCTGGGTAAGAATTAGTTGTGTGTGGTAAGACAGGAACTGCGAATATGAAAACTGACCTGTCTATAAGTGTACACTAACTGGCTATCTGATCGCTGCCAGAAAGAATATATAAAAGATGAATTTTGCTTAACTTTCTTTCAGTGCAGGCCTGAGTAACGTCTCTCTTCTCTATCTAGCTATCTATTTTCATGACAGTCACAATAAGGTAATTGATACAGCTATCCATCTTTCAAATTTGGTTTAAATTATTTGAAATTAGATTATTAGAAAATGACAGACAGATGGGAAGTACAATCACATACAATTTCTTTCCTTTAGAATCAGATTACACAACAGACAAGAAAAAGCAAAGTAGCATGTTTTACGATATTTATATCTTGAAAGCAGAATAAGAACAATGTGTTTTAAAAATATTTACTACCTAAATTAATGACAGATGTTTCTATGGCACAGGGAAGCTGACTTCATGAATGATTTTACTAAACTCAAAGGAACTATTTATATTCATATTTTACATGGCTGTCAAGCACCCCAATGGGAAACATGACTAGAACTAGAGTATTTGTTTACTGTCACCATGAAGATCATAATCTGGCTTGCAGCAGTAAGCTTAATTTTCTCATGAATTAAACTCTCCTAGTAAAGGAGTAAAAGAGACTCAAAAAAACCCAAAGAAGACAAGCAGAGTTATTTTCCAGCAGTTAAGTATATGTACTTTGGATGACTATCGAAGCCAGTAATCAGGTTTGGTTCTACAATTAGGATGGTTTTCATGAAGAGCAGGATTACAACACGCTCAAGAAATGTCCTTCTTATGACACTGTGGTGCATAAAAATGTAAATAAGAGCATAAGATGGAAGCATGTACACATAACAGTGACAGTCACGGTACATGAAAGGTATGTTAGAAGATTTATCTGCAGGAAGAATGGGAGAGCAGTACACAAATGATCCTTTAAAGAGCCATCCAAATGTAACACAATTGGAAAAAGTACTCACTGGCTGAGACAAAATAAATTCTCTGTTATCTTGAACATCTACAGAGTATTTTGGCATATTTATTAACCTTCTGTTTTACTTATGAAATGCATTATGTTACAGAAATTAAAAATATTTAAGATCAAACAATGTAATAGACTGTAACCAATTTATGACTTGTCATTTTTGAGAATAGTTCTTTACTTTCTTTTATGGTATACATTACAGTGTATGCAGTCAAGCTAGGTAGTTCATAATGGAAGAAAAGCTTCTCAATATCAATCTCTTTTTATCTCTCTTTTTCATATCTTCATACAAACATATTAGTAATATAATTTTACTATTAGAGACAATTCAATACAGCTTCTGTATTCACAGAGTACATGTATTTACTTTTAGCCTTTGGAGATGGAGGAACTTCTGGAGACAAAATGCAAGACTGATGTTCTGCACCTTCCAGTGGGCGTTCCTCTGAAACACTTGCATTTCCTGTTTCCATATATTCTGCAATTTAAAGATATAAATACATATAAACTCCAGAATGAAGAAGGTTGATTGTAATCAAAAGTATATTTCCTACTTCCTTTTTTTATGAAACCTTTTCCAGTTTTGCATATTAAAACCTTGTAAATATTCATAAGCATTGCTGGAAGGCAATCATTTATTGAAAATATTATAAAACATTATAATGGCAAGTTACCTCCTCTAATCTACTGAAACTGTTAGAGAAATCTAACTGCAAGAGTAATGAGTTGTAAGTATCACTGTTATCACTGTGTTTTTCCTATCTCCTAGAAATATCCATATTGCTTTTGAAATATCCGCATTACTTTTCCATTATATTATTACTGTTGAAAGAGTTTTCTTTTGTTTTAAATCTGTTTAGAATTTGTAGTCCAAGAATCATAGAATGGCTTAGGTTGTAGAGGACCTTTAAGATCATCTAGTTCCATCTCACTGTAATGGGCAGGGTTGCCACAAACCAGATTAGGCTGCCGAGGGCCCCATCTGAGTGAAAAATGCCTTTCTAACACCTAACCTAAATCTGCCCTAAGTTTAAAGCCATCCCCCCTTGTCCTATCAATATCAGACAGCATAAAATATCAGTTCTCCTCCTGCGTGTAAGCTCCCTTCAAGTACTGGAAGGCCACAATGAGGTCTCTCCAGAACTTTCTCTTCTCCAAGCTGAACAAGCCCAGCTCCCTCAACCTTTCTTCAAAGGAGAGGTACTCCAGCCCTCTGATCATCTTTGTGGCACTCCTCTGGACCTGATCCAACAGCTCTGCATTCTTCTTGCGCTGGGTGACCCAGGCCTGGATGCAGTACTCCAGGCGGAGCCTCGCAGGGCAGTGTAAAGGGGTCAATCACCTTCCTCTCACTGCTGGCCACCCCTCTTTTGATGCAGCCTAG
Source organism: Pavo muticus (assembly GCA_016647715.1). Taxonomy (NCBI): domain Eukaryota; kingdom Metazoa; phylum Chordata; class Aves; order Galliformes; family Phasianidae; genus Pavo; species Pavo muticus. The sequence goes on from JACDJE010000012.1 coordinate 1,757,557, forward strand.
GATACAGTTGATCTTCTGGGCTCTAGTCAAGATATTCAAATTAACAATAAGTAGAAATGTTGATACTGAGAAGATAAAATATTCTGCTTGCAGTACAGAGACTTGAGAAAAAAGTACTCAAGAAAAAAGGCACTCTCAAAAATTTAGATATAATCAGTAGTCTAAAAAAGTCTGTTCTAAAATTTTTCTCTTTTATTTTTAAAATTTGCTTTGTCCCAACTTCATGAGCATGTTTATAAAAACAGACATATGTGAAATGATGAATGAGATAAACTTCAAATTCACGATTAATTTTGTGTAAATATACATTATTTTCACGTGGATTAGTACACAGCTGAGCTCAATGAAACTCTAAGACTTAAATGAATGTTATTGCAGAATAAATATTAAATAATTAATTAGAAATTAATTTATGCAATACTGTTGTGGCTTTTTTGATTGTTTTTTTTTTTCCAGCAGAATAACTGGTTCCCAGTTCAGACAGTTATTTTGCATCTCCACTTTCTTGATTTCCTGAAGTTTCCTATCCAGTTAGTAAGCACAACAGTACACACGGCAACATACAACAGTGAACTACAATAACCACTTTCATCAATATCACACTGGACAAGTAAAGCGTTTCTGGGAACTGAAAACTTCCCTGATTTAATTTCTGCAGTCTACAATGTACTTATTTAGCTAGTTTTATTTCTGATTAAATAACAAATCCGATAACCCAAATACAAACTGTGATGAAATTGACATCTTAGAAAATGAAATTGGAAATGGCAGAGAACAGCATGCAGTTTTAGAATACTTTGCAGGTTGTTATTTCTTAAGACTATGATTTGAAAATGTCATATAGTAAGTCAGATGGCTTGCATTGGTCTGTTGGATAAGCTGTCATAAATTTTTCCATATGAAAACGTGCGGGTTTTTTTTAGTTTAGTACTTAAAGCAAAGAAGCAAAGATAAGTTTTAAGTAAGGGACCATGTGAAAACCGGAGAATCATAGAATCACCAAGGTTGGAAAAGACCTCCAAGATCATACAGTCTGACCATCCATCTTCCACCAATATTTTCCACTAATCCATATCCCCCAGTACAACATCTAAATGTTTCTTGAACACCTCTAGGGTCAGTGACTCCGTCACCTCCCTGGGCAGCCTGCTCCAGTGCCTGACCACTCTCTTGGAGAAGAATTTTTTCCTGATGTCCAACCTCAATCTCCCCTGGCACAACTTGAAGCCATTCCCTCTAGTCCTATTGCTAGTTACACGGGAGAAGAGACCAACCCCCACCTCACCACAACCTTCCTTCAGGCAGTTGTAGAGAGCAATAAGGTCATCCCTGAGCTTCCTCTTCTGCAGACTAAAAAGTCCCAGTTCCCTCAGCCACTTGTTCTCCTCACCAGCTTCGCTGCCCCTCTCTGAACATGCTCCAGGGCCTCAATGTCTTTCTTGTAGTGAGAGGCCCAAATCTGAACATGATACTCAAGATGTGGCCTCATCAGTGCTGAGTACAGAGGGGTGACTACTTCCCTGCTCCTGCTGGCAACACTATTTCTGATACAATCCAGGATACCATTGGCCTTCTTGGCCACCTGGGCACGCTGCTGGCCCATCTTCAGCCAAGTGTCTACCAATACCCTCAAGTCTGTTTCCTCTACACAGTCTTTCAGCTACTCTGCCCCAAACCTGCAGTGTTGCCTGAGGTTGTTGTGGCCAAAGTGCAGGACCCAGCATTTGGACTTGTTGAACCTCATCCCGTTGGCCTACCCCAGGTATCCAGCCTGTCCAGATCCCTCTGTAGGGCCTTCCTACCCCCAGGCAGATAGACACTTCCAGCCAATTTGGTGTTATCTGCAGACTTACAGAGAGTACACTCAATCCCCTCATCCAGGTCATCAATAAAGACAGTGAGCAGGATAGGCCCCAGTAACAACCCCTGGAGAACATCACTTGTGACCATTCACTACCACTATCTGGGCCCAGCCCTCCAACCTGTTCTTTACCCAGCAGAGTGTACCTATCCAAGCCATGGGCTGCCAGCTTCTCCAGAATACTGTGGGAGACAGTGTTAAAGGTTTGCTGCAAGCAGCAGCAAGACAAAAATACTCTGGAATGTTTTCCAGCTCTGCCAGATATAATATTTGTTGAGTTATTGTATGAGGTGGAGGAGAAATAAAAGAAAAGCAAGATCAAAAGAAAAAGAAAAGGGAAAAGAAGAATTCATGCTTGAAAATATATACTTGATAATTTTGCAACTGTCCAAAAGCAAACCAAAAATAAAGTTCTGCCAAGTGGCAGCGTTCAAATTATTGGATCAATAATTAAATTATTAGGAAAGGACATGCAGGTAAGATTGTGAAGAACATTAATCTTGGTGTCATTTTGATATCCATATAAGTCTTGGGAAACCTCTAAAAAAGGCTCAGCACACAATGTGCTGGAGAGCTTTAGAACAGGCCAACAGAAAGTGTCATCCTGGTAAAATACATGGTGCAACACTTACAGCTTCAGACTTCTGTGGTACTTGTACTGTTAACTTTATGCTATTGAAAATTCTACTGTGTACATGCAAAAACAATAGAGTGATGGATTCAGTTGTGAGAAGCTCATAGACTAGGTGAATGAGAAGTTACCCATAATGTTATCAGAAGAACAGACACAAAGCAAGTCATCTATTTTAGGAGCTAAATACAAACTACTCAAAAGTAGTGGTTGCTTTCCCCTGCAACAAGAAACTCATCTTCCACGCCTTTCCAAACTTAACGAAAAAGATGAAGTTGTTAACCATCATCTGTGCTCTGATTATAGTGTAGCTTAAAGACTTCTCTGGATTCTATCACTCTCCTCAAAACAGAAAGACAAGCTTAGTCAATTAGATCAATTCATGACCAGAACACTTTCCACAGTTGTGGTCTGACAGAGTTTAGAGAAGAGAGATCTGCAACAGGGGAGGGTGAAGTCTGCTCAGGACATAACCTGTCAGAATCATAATGCTTCTCCAGCTTTCTGTGTCATGTCATCCTGTTCCATATTTCACAGACAGTGGACATGACTAACGCAAACAGAGTGAGGGAAGCGTATGTTAATACATGCACTTCAGAGATGGCTCTTCACCAAACTGCTTTGGGAAGAATGGAGTATTTTACAGCTGTTGACTCAAATGGCAGATTACAGTTCAGTGAGGATTAATCCAAAGAACCTGAAAATCTTTGCCTGATTGCCAGCATTCTTTTCAAATGTTAACTGATTTTAAAGTAGCATTACTTAATTTAAACAGGGCCACATGTACAAAAAGTAACAGTACAGAAGTGGTCAAACAGCACTGGAAATAAGAGCAGCGGGAAACATGACCTCAAGAAGGTAATATTCCAGAAGGGTTCCTCACTTCTGTAATGTGCACTAGGCCAAAGTCAAGCAGAAGGGAAAGCATTAAGATGTAGGCAGACACACACAGCTGTCTTGAACAGGAGCCCCAGGAATATCAACCATGATAGAAGATAGCGCAGCTCAGCTGGAGTTGTTGGTGAACATCTGGGGGCAGTGAAAGCTTAGGCTCAGGTCAACTCACTCTAGCTTCAGCTCCTCCATGTCCTCATTCCTTAGTGAGGTCAGGATTTTTGCTTAATTTATAAACTCTGGCTTTTAGAGAGAGAACTTAGACTTTACTTCTGTTTTGTATTATTATTATTACTATTAATTAGTATAAGCTCCTTTGACTTTTGTTTTGATAGTCTATGTCAGCAAAGCAATGAGGTAGAATCACCAGGAGTTCCTCCCTAGAGTGACTTCCTCTCTAAGAAAAGGAAAAAGACCAAATCTGATTAACATAAAAATATGAACACTCACCTTTTCAAGTAGAAGAATCTCCAATAAATAGATCAGGTGAATAAAGTGGGCCCACCGGCACACACCCCCAGCACGGCCTGTGTCCCTGCAGAACAACCTCATTTCTCCATTTCTCTGTGCCTTCTCGCACAGCCATCATCTCACAACACCCTCTGCATGCCTTGGGCCTGGCACCCCCAACACCTGACTGAGCTCCCTCAGCTCCACCACATCCCATCTCAGCTCTCTAGAAGCAGCTCCCAAAGTGCCTCAATTGCTCCCCTGGGAAGGAGCAAACCCCAACCCACCAGAGGCTTCATGACCCAATTCCTCCTTCTCACAGCAGCAGCGGTTACATGAAACCAACTGCTAACTGCTAACTTCACATCTAGTAAGGCGGCAGGTGTGAGCTCAGACCAGGGCTGGACTGCTCTAGTCTCCTGCATTTCAGAGCAGAATTCTGAATGACTCCATTTTAACATGATGCCAGAGGAAAAAAAAATCTAGATGTTTTGGTGTAGGCACATAAGGAGACACATTCAGCGACGATAAACAAACAAGCACTGGAAGTATGATTCTGAGATAGGTGAGGAAGCTGGTAAACAGTGGTTTAATTAATTAATAAACATAGTTTATTAAAGTGCTATACAGTACTTTATAAAGGGAGTTGATGAATACCCAGGAAAAAAAAATTTAAAGGTGCTGGAAGTGCTGGGGAATTGACATCCCAATTCTTTTCCTCCAACAAAGATCTAATAAATCCTTGACTGGAAAAGTCTTTCAGTGAGGCTGCAGACTTGTGCTGAAGGGAATGGAAAACCTATTTGTCCACAGAAAGACAGGAAGAGAGAGCGAGAATAGACTAAAGCCCTGTGATAACAACATTGCAGCTATGTATGCAGGGGAGAGAAAACAGAGTCCTTGTTCTGTTTTCATTCCAGCAGCTGCTTATGTATTTTCCACTTATGAATAATTGGGTAACACGTACAAACTATGTTTCTTTCTTAAGCACCGTCAGTAGAAGAGACAGAAAGTGGCTTTCTACTACATCTCTCTCCATACTGCCTATACTGCAGAGCTTACTGTGTCTTTCTGGTGCTCCCATCATTTCTCATCTGTGTAACTATCATCTCCTTTTTTTTTTTTCATAATAGCAAGAATTCTGTTTCCAGAAATAGTAAAAGAGCAAGATTCTAACAGAAAGCATATTGGGCTGGGGAAAAAGGGTTGAAAGATGGTGTAGTGTGCACCTGCGTCACATGTGAATGTGCTGAAACTAAAACACAGCTGGTTGGTTTAATTTTAGGCCTACTAGCCTTGGCAACATCCCTTTCATCTTCAATGGCTAATTATAAAGCCCTAAGTGCCAATAGTGTTAACTGCTTCAGCACTGAATGCTGTTGTTTCACTACATCGAAGAAATGAATGTGCTAATTCTCCAATCTTTGAGCACATAATGTCAGAACAGCTAATTCTTCATTACCATGTAAAGTATCTATACTGTAATAAGTATTTTTAACTAAGCTCAATTCAGTTCAGACTTGAGCCAGACACAGAAAATGATGAAACATATAAGAAAGACACAGAATTAAAACTTGAACTGTCATTCTAATCTGCCTGTAATTAACAGGCAATAAAAAAAGTTCTGGTGATGTATAGTTTAGTTATTTGTTTTTGGGTTGCTCTTGAAAGGGGTTTCATTATTTGCGATCTCTTAGATAATGAAACAAACTCTCCAGGAAAATGGGAGGCTTTTCAAGCACCATTTTTTTTTCTTCTGCGGGAACTTCAATTACTGTTTTCTCAGGATGGTTGAACAGTTTTAATATTGCTGCCTCCATGGACTGCTTCCACGGATGTAAATTAATTTCTTCTTTCAGAGAACTTCTTTCCATTCAAAGAAATTTCTCATCAATTTCCTTAAAACTAACTCATAATTCTCCCTGAAAACTTTTCTTACAATTTTGCAACACCTCTGTATATAGCACTGTACACTATCTATCAATCTCACCAGTAACGCTGGTCACATTATTTCTTGGTTTGTTTCATCAATCTTTATATATGCATCTTTCAGCCTTTGAATAAATTTTGAAAGCTAATATCTTGTAGCAGGAACGTATATTATGCTCTATGTTAATATTATAAACTGTACAGTGGCACTTTAAGACTTAATTAGGATTTCTAGGTTTCATAACAATACAAAGGGGAAAATGGTAGAAATTAGTAAAAGATGCCAGAAGATAAAATCTTACTCTAACCTGGCAGCAAGGTGAAAGAATCAATTCAATACCATTATGTCTACATACCGAAAAATAAAATAGGAAGAAACAAAATTCAGCAAGTAACTGACACCATTTGTTTCATCTCTTTTTCCTTTTAGTCTACATGAAAGACACATGTAAAGTTGTCTAGATAATCATCTGAACACAGGAGGTTTAGCAGGAATGTATTTGGAAGCCCCTAACTCTCCCTCAGCATTTGGCCTTTCTTTGCATGGAATTCATTACCCACTGAAGTTGAACTCAATTAGAGTACATTGTTTCCCAAACTCCCAGTGCTTCACTGATTTTTCACCTACAGTGAAACAAATGCCCACATTTCAATGAAAAATATACTTAACTAGCTTTTTAGAGACAGGGTAGGTCTGCTGTGTCATCATAGTACTGAATCCTGCCATTCTTGTTCTTGATTTTTCAACTTGCATCTCAAAGTTCAAATTTTATCTCTGATGGTTAAAGATTTAGTGAACCCTTTGTTGATGAAAAAGAATCTCAGTCAGCTCCACAAAGGAGTACTGAAGGGGCTCGTCCAGTTTTATCAAGTTTCAAAATGACATTTTGATAAACATTTTTCATCCTTGCACATCACTTCTGACTATAAGGCAGACCGAGCAAAAATAAACAGCTCTTTGTTATAAGTCATACTACTACAAGCTCAAAGTACAAAGCAGCCTTCTTCATATTTTCAAGGCACATGTGAAAAAGATATTGTGTCAAAGCACAAAGAAGCTTTGAAATTGACAGATTTCTTCTTTTTGTGATAAAAACTAGGAGCAGGTACTGACCTATAAAAGACAAAACCTTGAGATGAATTTGGGTGTGGATATTACTGTTTGACACAGAGCAAGGGTACTTTGAAGAAACTGTTGATTGGTGGGGTTGAGACTATCAAACTGTATCAAATTTAGTGCTCTCTTCTGCTGGTTCCTCTCCACTTTTTGATGAACAATTCTGCCATTTCCCTGGGACAAAACTAACTCTGAGATCTACGTCATATAAGAGGCAAGTTCATTAAAGCTAATAGACATATTTATGTAATTACAACACTGATTTATATTATTTTAAATACTGTTACATATATGTAATAAACTATATAGGTCACTCTGAATGCAATGCCTCCTATTTATTTCCATGGAAACTAGAACACATACAAGGAGAACAATAACACTATTCGATATTACAAATTCTCAGCTACAAAACACTACTTTTGAACACAGTCACCACCATTAGCTATGCATTTTCACCAGCAGTGAACAAGAGCCTGCATGCCACACTACTAAAAATCTGCACCACAAAAGATAACCCACAGTTCCACAGCTGTTCTGATGGTGTTGCTGTAATGCACCACCCACCACCTCACTGTGCTCATATCCACTGCTTGGTCTCCATGAACATTCAGCAAACGTAGATTTATGTCACTGGGTGCCATTCCTTCTGCATGGAGGAATTCAGTGACACACCTTTGCTTCATACCCACTTCCATGTCAGATGCCATTCTGTCAGGCTGCCCCTCTGCTGCCATCTGTCACACAGCAACAAACTGTAATGGCATGTTGGTGGGAAGGTTTAACCTCTACTGCCATACCACCAGCATCCATCTCTGATGTCATGGGCTGACATAATAAAATAGGAGGCATTACTTTTGGAGCCGCCCTTGTATGTTATTGGTTAATAAACTGAATCAGATCACCTTGCACTCTGCTGTAAACAGGGAATAAGAATAGAACTGTACAGCAGAAAGTACAGAAGGAGGAAAAGGAAATGGGACAAAAGGAAAAAGAAAATAGGAAGGAGGGAAAGGAGTTAGACAACCCTTTTCAGTAACAGTGAGCTCTTAATTCAGTTCGTCAATAACACGAATCAGTACCTTAAGAGAATATCTCCTCCCCACCCTGCAAAATTTTAATTATACTTGTGGAAACTTTCTTTCTTTCGTACCACCACCTCCCTCACTGGAAAAGTTTGTTGAAGCTAGCTAGGCAGTGTGTAAAGAAAAGAACACCTGCTGTCTGGCCACATGGCACCATTTTCCCTAGATGTTCTTATGATATGCAGATATGAGGGAGACTGAAGCATGAGCTAGTACACTCTTAGCATCCGTAGTAAACTGATTAAAATGGCTCATTTAAAGACAACAAGAATCTGTACAATTGTAGATACAGTGTTGATACCTGCCGTCATCACCTTAGTCAAATACAGCTAAAGAAAGACTAATCTGAAAATGAAGGTTAGAATTCCATGCAAGAAAAAATATGTGTAGCACTGAATTATGTACTAGCTCATATTTGACTGTTAAAAATTGAGTTTCATGAGTGAAACTGAAGAAAGAGAATAAACACATGCAAAAAAATTCTTTGTTTCTGCCATAATGACAAGTTACTACCTGCTTTTTTTTTTAATTTTAAAGAAAACAAGAAAGATGCCATAAAAGGTTTTGAATGTTTGTCATCATTCTTCAGTTACATTTGTTATTTATGAATGAATCAAGCCTTTCAATTTTATTTTACCATCACAATCAAATGGAACTTCAGTGAAACATTATAGTATTATTTTCTGATGCAGAATGTACAAAAAGTAACTGCAAGTGACACACCCTACTGATGCCTACTGTCAGAAAAAGGAAGGGTATTCAACCACTTAATTTTGTGTATCTAGCAAACAAGAATTTTCTTTTCAATTCAAAAAAGAACTCTTTTTGTGTAATGAAATATTTTCAGTATAGAAGATGCAGTATATCTTCGTATGCCTCCATGGTATTCTGATTTGTTTCTACAGATGTAACTGAATATGACTTACCTTGAAGCAGAGCAGCAATTTGGAGTGACTGTTGAGATGGATGTTCTTTAAGAATATCTAAAACCGTTCTACCCAAACTGTCCTTTATGTTGGTATCAACTCCTGAAAAAGAAAATGATTTCTGGTGAAAATTTTAACACCAAGTACATCTAAGTGTGGCATATCAGACTCAGTTATCTGACAAATCAAATGCAGGCAGTTAAACAAGTGTAGCAGATTAACAGCTGTGCTATAGTTGAAGTACAACACCTATTTCAGTTTAAAGCTTGAGTGGCCTAAAATTCACCTCCTGACATGAACTGGTGTTCAAAGAACGTTTGGATGTTGTGTTGAGGGACATGGTTTAGCGAAAACCATTGGTGATGGGTGAATGGTTGGAGTGGATGATCCTGTGGGTCTTTTCCAACCTTAGTGATTCTATGATTCTATGATTCTGTGGTGATATAAAGTAAGCTTCTTAAACCAAATTTTGGAATATTTTAACAGACTGTTCCTATGAAACAGACATCCTGAAAACAATTCTTTACAAAATCAAGAAATTTTATAAAATCAATTTTATATTTTAATAAATGTTATAAAACGAAGAATTCTGAATGTTTTTCCTGCATGCCTGGATTCTAACTCTCCCCAGTCTGATGTAATTCACTGGGGATTTTCTAGTGCATAGTATGAGTGTCGGGAGAAACACAGAAATAGTTATTCGCATTGTTTTGTAGTTCCTGAAAGGACTGAAATATCCATATGTGGTGTAAGGGCTGTATGCAAAGTAAGAACATTTTCTCACAGACTGTTAAACAAGTTATTGGCTGAAATCACGAACATAAGCATTGATATGTAAGTCTGAGGCTTATTTTGGATAGGTTTCTGAGAATGTGGCATATATGATGCTGCATGAATCCTCAACTTTGTTTTGTCTTTAGGAATGTTTGCCTGATGGAGTAAGAATGAATTTTTTTTACTTTAGATACACTTTCATAAGAAGGATGAAAGATCCTAACAAGTAGAATGAAATTCTTCACAGAAAACTATATAGAGGAAATCAGAAGCTGCAGGATTTATGAAGATATTGAGGAAGCATGAAGGGATTGATTTCACTACTCAACTGAAAAGACTGCAGCTCTTGCTGTTTCCTGACCTGATCGAGAGTTTCCTAATTTATTTATGAGAAAGAGACATTTGTTTTCTCAATGAAAATAAAGCCAAGCTATTGCTGAGCTAGTTAGCTATCGAAGCTGATTTTCAGAGTCTGGAGACATCGACTTACACTTCTCCTTTGCAATAGCTATTCATAATATCTGAGTCTTCTTTGAAGCAGAATTAAAGAAAAGGAGATTGCTAGATGAAAAGGGATCAGGTGGAGAACATTGCCAGAAGTTGCTGCAGGAGTTCACAGTGAATGTTCTACTCTGCTACCTTGTAAAATTATATAGCTGTAGAGGCTATAACATGTACTATTCCATGAGAGATATTATTTATCTGTCGTCTAAAGGCTTCCCATATTTCTGAGATATTCTCCATTCCTTCCTCTTTTGTATGAATTAATATAAAAAGACTCCTTTTTGAGGGCAGGTGCAGATCCGTTTTTGCCTTTTTTTTAGTTATCCAAACAGAAAAGCATCTTGGAAAGACCTTTTATCCAAACATAGATCTCAGATCAGATAGATATGCAGTAGCTGAGATTCAGTTGAGGAGCTTTGAGCATGACATTACTTCTTTTGCACTGTATAACCCTGAAAGCACTGACAATAAAGATCAGTAAGATCCCTCACTGCAGCAGAAGTTCATGCATCTCAGAAGAGTTGTCTCTGAATATTCACATTTCATTGGTCTTCTCATTTATCTGGGAACACAGTTGTTTATATGATCGATTTACCTCAAATAAGAGTTAAAGTGTATGGAATCTCCATAATGTAGTAACACTGTTGTCTCAGAAGGATGACATATAATCAAACTTCCTTCACAGTGGTTATAGAACAGGCAAGGGAGCAAAGCCAACAGGCATTTTAGGTGCACTCAAGTACTACACTCAGTAGACTACACTGCTGTATAATCTTCAAGTTACGTAGGCCACTACAAGCTCTAATAAATGGAAGAAACAAAGAAATGTGGCAATAACATCTTTTATTTCCTAGCTGAATCTAAATATACTTGGCTGTCTTTCAGAGTGAATTAAAAAAATTATGTAGCCATTGTATTTTCAGAACACATTTATTCTCAGAATACAGTGGCATACACTAAGTCATGTAAGGAATTTCTTAGTCTTAGTGAAAACATTGCTTTTGTTCTCTTTGTGTATATTATTTTCTTATTCTAAAAGAACATTAGTTTAATGAGAAGTCATGTGATTAGATACACAAAAGTTGAGAAATAAAGCAGTAATTTGTATAAACAAAATCTGAGGAGGTAAACATCAGGTTAGAAATATTAAGAGTTTTTGATAAGTGTTTCTTGTAAATTAAACTTACCTGTTTCAAGCAAAATGCGTGCCACTTCCACCTTTCCAAACAGGGCTGCTTCATGTAGCGCACTTCCTTTTTCTGTCTAGAAGAACAAAAATATTTAGACAATTAAAATGCAAAGCTAAAATACCAAGGAATCTTTTTGAAAACAATACATTTAGGAATAAAGTATCTATTTTTCCCTCTATTTTATCTACATGTAAAAAATATTGAATGGGCAAGAAAAAGTACTACCCTAACATAATTTTTTATTCAAGATGACAATGTAAATTCTGTCAGTTCCACTATAAACACTAATAACTATATAAGGAAATACAGTAGGGATATAATAAATCTCTGAAATAAACAAAACTGCATTTGTAAAAAATTTCTGAACTCTTATTACAAGCAGTGAAAATCTAGTTCAATGGAACATAGCTGTTCAGCAGAGACAGTTTACATGTAGATAACTACACTTAAGTGTTTTAATCTGTAACTGGATTATATCCTTAATTGTCAATTCAGTTGTATGGTGAGAACTGCCCTGGGATATCCCACCTGCCCTCCAGTTGATGTTCCAGTCGATGCTCCCATTTAATCTGCATCACATCTGCTCCATGCAGATGTCTGTGATAACCTATGACACCTCCAACAGTATTAGATGTCTATGTTTAGATCATTTGAATCCTGCCTTAGGTAATTGTGAACCTGATTTTGCAGAATTCTCTTACACAAAATTATTTGTGAATGGAAATTTTGTTCAAATAAAATTCACATTTCTGAAAAGAAACTCTTAACAAATTATCTCTCCTACTATCTAGTATTCCTGGCTGTTACTCAAGAATCTGTAGCATTAGCTATAGATTGAGAATAGCATTAACAATAGCTAACATACTATTAGATCTCACTGAATCTCCAGCTCATCTATTTTTTCAGAGTAAAGTAAATTTTGAGTGTTTTTGAATTGTGGTCAACTGTTAAAGGTTTGGCTGGTTGTATGATTTGGTTTTGTTACATTTCGATCCAAATGCATCCATCCCATTTTTGCTGTGATGGAAAGACTTCCAAGACCAAAGGTATTTTAACTCTGAAACAAAATAGTAGTTCATTATTTATTAGCTGTATCAGAATGCAGTGCTACAGAGATGCAAAGACAGGATATTTAGAAATAATCAGTAATCTCAAAGTTTGATGTGACTGCAGAATAGGCATGTTTGAACAATTGCACCTGAAAACTCTTTGCTATGCCCTTACTAGGAACACTTAACTTATTATTGTTCTTCATACTTGGTGCCTTGATGTACAAACCAGAATATGAAAAACATCATACAGTACGTCAGGTATAACAGTAAAATGGAGAGAAAAATGAAGTAAATAAGAGAATATACATATGAAATACATTCTCAAAATAATTTCTGATCTTTCCATTTTCAAAACAATCCAGATGGACACTCATAGACTTATTCTGAACAAGAAAATTAAGTATTCAGATTTATTTAGAGACAGTTTCAAAATCGTTTACTTAAAAGTATCTAGAGGAGTTTTCCATTAACTGACAAACCTTAACACCAGATGACCCTACAATGACATAGTGCAACCACAAAGGTACATGCAGGTTGCAAGTTGCAGCTCAGAAATAACTGGGCATGGAAACAGATCTCATAAAAGGCATTGAAATCTAAAGGCTTGATTACTGAAAAACACCTGAGCAATCTCACAAAATGCTTTGTCACAGCCTCTTGTATTGTCCTCTTCAGTGTTTATGTGGATATGGCATTTCCTTTGGATTGGTCACTTGCTGACATTATTAACCTCAAGACTATTGAGTGGACCTAGTACTGTTAACACAGAGTTCACTGTCAGTACAAGCTCTTGTGGAGCCACCAGACGGAGTACTGTTAGGGGTCATTAAGATGATCAAGAGACTGGAGCATCTCTCTTGTGATGAAAAGCTAGGAGAGGTGGAACTGTTCAGCCTAGAGAAGAGAAGACTCAGGGAGATTCTTATCAATGTCTATATATACCTGACAAAAAGTATTTTAACTCTGAAACAAAATAGTAGGGGATACCTGAGGGAAGAGTGCAAAGAAGACAGCGTCAGGCTCTTCCCATTGGTGCCCAGTGCAAGAACAAGAGGCAGCAAGCATAAACTGAAATGTAGGAGATTCTGTTTGAGTCTCTGGAGTCTTCCTCCCTCAAGCTATTCTAAAGCTGGCTGATCGTGGTCATGGGCAACCTGCTCTGGGTTCTTGCTTGAGCACTGGACCAGATGAACTCCAGAGATCCCTTCTAATCTCAGCCATTCTGTGATTTTGTAAGAGGCAGTAATTACAGTGATACATGTGCCAGTAATGCAGTTCACAGAGGTTCGGTTCTACAGATGATGAAGTGCAGATACGGAAAACAGATGTGCCTTGGCTGAAACTGCAGAGGTATTTCTGTATTAAAAATAATAAGGAATCTTTTTCAGTGGAGAAAGTCAACACACTTTAGTGATAATATCTGTCTAGAACCCATTGCTGTGGGGTGATTTGAGACTGAGAAGGATTTATGCTCCTGTATGCCAAATCAATAGACTTGAGGAAAAGGAAGAAGACTGATCCTTAGATTCATTCCTCAGCTGAGAGGTGGAAAAGATCCTGTTACGATAGTCAGAACTGGCAGCAGTCCTTTCTATTGATCAAAAGTCCCCAAATCAGAGAGACTGGGGGAAAGGCAAGTAGCAGCTGGTCAAAGCACGTATCTTGTAAGAACTGAAATGAAGATTAACATAAGAGGAAATTTCTTATTGAGAGTTAAACAAGCAACTTGAGAGTTGAAAGATTTATTGTTCTCTAACAATGAATCAAAGCTCTGTTATACTTAGAGGCAGTAGAGAAACTTAAGCCACTTACAAACTTAATTCATAAAGTCGGGAGAGGAATACAAAGCCAAGTGACATTTTTTTCATTTTGCACTTTCTTGGTATATTCCATGGTGGTATTTCCTGTAATATCAGAATACAATCCTGAAACACTTTGCAAGTATTCTGGCACTGCATGAGTTACAGGGCAGTCTTTGCTTTACAACTCCAAGCTATCAGACAGTGCTAATTAATGCCATTTTCCAGAAAAGAGGTATAGATTACAAACAATCTACTGGGATAAGGAATTTGAAAGGCACCCTATATAAGCAGTGGACTGACCTGTCCACTACAGAGGTGATTCTCTAAACCAGAAGAGAAATACTACCAACAAATTAAAAAAAAAATCATTCTCGAACATGAAGATATACATGAAGTATACTTGTAAGATGCAGATGTGTAATCCTGCATGAATATCACAAAAATGAATGCTGACGCAAATCCTAAAAGCTCTAGGCAGGATTTCATGGTAACAGAGAATACCTAATGAGTGAATCAGATCCTTCTTGACCCCAAAAAAAAACCTGTCCAGAAGGCAGAAACGTCCTTATTACCAGAGCATTCAGTTACCAAAGTCCATTTTAACACAAGGAAAAGGCTGATCCTCAGGATGGACAGGGCCAAGATGATTAGCAGAACAGTTACATATCCCTTTGTAAATGTCCATGTGGAATACAACTTGAAGATAGAAATCAGGTTCTTTTCTAGTGCAGTAGAGCACATTACACAAATTGAAAGTATTAAAATGTAGGCAAATAATTTACCTACTCTTACATGAGATGCACTAGAGATTTTAAGTATAGATCTTTTTCACTTATAATGGTGTACATATGTGCTAATACATTCTTGTTGTCTATATTACAGCAAGTAAGTTTAACTTAAAATTTATAAACAGTATTCTCTGCTTCACTTCATGAAGCTTTCATTGCCTTGGATCATACAGCTTGAAATCTAACTATCTGGAAATTCTTCCACACTGACCCTTGATGCATGAAATATATTTTCATTACAGTGAACTAAAGTCTGCATGAGTTTACACCAATGTATTACATATTGATTTCCTGTCTTAAGTTTTCTGTGACAGAACAGTCTCTGCCCCAAGTAGCTTACAGCTAAATACAGGCACAGTGTCACAGCTGGGCATACCAAACAAGAAAGGATAGAAAGACATCGTGAGTAGGAACACCAGGATACACAAATCAACTTGGTGTACAATTTGCAAACTCACGTAAAAGCATCAAGGGTTTTATTAGAATTTTTATTTGTTTGTTTTTTAATTATGTAAATATGCACTAGTATGTAATTAGGTCACTTGTTTAATGCTTATTCATCAGCAGTTTACTATAGGCTTGATATGAGTCTCAGAGATGCTCTGAATCATGGATTGGTAGCTTTGCAAATTGATTCATGGAATATCCTCCACACATAGTAACAGCAAAAAGGGGCAGAGCTCTTTGCAGAAGAACTTCGGTGATAAGCAATGGAAACTCTCATCATTACTGGGTGACACAAGGAAGGCAAACATAGGTAAATAAAAGTGGGATAGGCAGAGAGGGCCAAGGTGTGAAAGTATTTACAGTTATAAAATTACTATTTACATGAAATATAATGAACTATGCAGTATCTTATTTTACTCTGAGGGACCAAAATCTATCACTCACCAAAACCTGTGTATTTTTCATATGTTTCAATTAAAATGAAAACTTCAAAGCATAAAGTGATGAAGCAGATTTGTATTGCTCACTTCTAAATAATTTCAGATAGAAGGATATTGGGTAGACCTGGGAAATGAATAAAACGTGTGATTAATTCAATCAAAAATTAAATGCTGCCTATTATTAATCCAAATATTTGCTATGACTAAAAGTACTCAGGGAGTAAAAAAGAGAAAGATAAGATGGCTAAAGTAAGCTTCCCATTTAAACAAATAAATATTTACATTTACAGAGAGTTATAGCAGATAGGCTACTTCTATAATTGTCTCTACATTCTGGTAACTCTTTACTGCTGATAAGCTGAATGTATTTAATGTGTATGAATGTGTACAATTTTATTTACCACACGAGATTATACTTTGTATACTGTTCTTTCCCAATCAGCGATGCAGAGCAATTTAATGAATATTAAAACAGCTGAGTTCAGTTTTAAGTAACAGGCTGATATCGTGTGCTCTGCTCATTTTAATGAGCTGCCAGAAGTCATCAACAGAGAAGTTTTCAGAGGTTACAGAAGTTAATGATATGCACAAAACCAACTTTGAGATACACTAAAATGCAGAACGAAAGAAACATATTGATGGAGAAAATGGATACAGCTAAAAAAAATAAATAAATTATATTCCCTTATGGCAAGTAGGTCAAACACAAAAGAAACAAGATTCTCCAGTGCAAAAATTAAAATTAAAATATCCCTGTCTAAAAATAACAGAGAAAAACCAGAATATAAATAACTTCAACAAACTGGAATGTCACCATAAATAAATAAAAAAATAAATATCCCAGGATTAGAGTATGCATGGCAAATAGATACCAAAAGAACCTCTCATTTCTACCTAAGAAAGAGCTATCGCTGTACAAAATTGGCAGCCAATATATTTTTTTAAATATCAGTAAAAAAATGCTGGTATAACTGTAGATAGAAATGGCTTAGAAGAATTCACAGTAGTGCTAAAATTATCTAGATTATGTAAGAGGAAGACACATTTCATAATATTCAACCCTCATGTAACCATTGCTTTGTAAGCTGCCATGACAGAGACATTTTTCTTCAATTATTTTATTTATTAAGCATCAATTCAGGCACTGCTTCAATTTCCTTCTGCCTTCCTCCCCATTCATTTTGCCTCACACAGAAAATAAATTATACATCCACTAAACTATATGCAAGGGTTCAATTATATGTAGTTTTAGCATTAAACTCTTCTAAATTACTTAAGATGTAGTGATAGTAAAGGGCAGCTGAAACAAAAAAGCTGTTTGTTTTAGCCTTTTCAAGTGTACCATTTTCTAAAAAAAAAATTAAAAATAAATTTAATATGGTCCTAGATGTAAGCATAATGGTAGGCAAATACACAAGCAAGTGAAGCACAAAAAAAGTGTTTCAGTTTGAAGCAACCAACAATGTGAACATCATTAAATATAGTAACGCTAATAAAGTAGCAAAGTAATTTTATCACATTTTCATTTTGAAGACATTTGGGAATATCCATCTTCAGTCTTAAAGTATGTTAATCTTTTCTGTTTTGTTTGTTGTGGTCTGTTATTTATTTATTTATTTATTTATCTTTTAATTATCACTTTCTTTTCCTTAAAAGCTGAAAAATCAAACTGCCTTGATGTAAAGTTCTGAGGTAACAAAACTACAATCTTTCTTAGGGTATAAAGGTTATCATTGTTTCAGGTTAAATATGCTTGAAGCTTAAAATGGCTACAAACTAAGCCAAAGTTTAGGTAAAGGTCACAAGCATTATTAGATTGCCTATTTATAAAGAATGCCAGGATGTGGCTCTAAAATAGATGTAACTATGTTTATATGTTTGTTTTAATTTGAACATAGATATAAAGCAAAAGCCACCTTCACTCAAAGGATATTGTTCAGACTCAGACCTTGCCTCTGTAGTCATCTATGCCACTTTTATTTAAAGTTACCCCTTTGACACTATTACTTTGGATTGTGCGCTGAACAGATAGTATATTGAACTCAGTAGCTGAAAGAGAGCACTGACTTCAATTTTCTTTTACATTTATATAACAAAGTATTTAGAAAAAAATATTATTGCTTACTAGATTTGTTTTCAGACTGGGTTAGCCCTGGGAAAACGAGTTCTCATTCAAACATTACTTCAGGTTGCCATGACCAATTACACTAAGACCCACAACAGATTTAGCAAGTCAGCTTTGTATCATTAAAGCCAACAGTGTGATAACATATATTTATTTATATAAATGATATAGCTTGAGTATCTAAATCTCTATGCCTCAAGGCAACATTAAAATATACACTCAGCTTTGGAAATATGGATTTTTCTTGAGAACACATAATTTGGTTTGTAAAAACTAAATCGATGTTATATATCATCCTGTAGCATTTATAACAGAAAATGCAAGTGTATATATATATTTTAAAAAAAGAATCATATTCTAAAGATAAAGATTAATAAAGATAACAAGAAAGTAAATAAAGGTAGAAAGAAAGGAGGAAAGGAAGAAAGGAAGAAAGAATTTGTGCACTAACTTGGCAGCTGACATCCATTCCAGCCTCCAGAAGCACCTGTACAACAGCTTTGTGGCCATTTCGTGCAGCAAGATGCAAAGGCGTGTGTTTTCTTGTATTACAGTTCATCAGGTTTGGATATGCTTTGATGATCATTTTTACAACACGCAGACGTCCATAAAGTGCTGCCAGATCCAGAGGTGTTTCTAATTTGTTGTTCCTTATTGTAGGGTCTGTTAGCTCTTCCAACAGAACAGCAACTACTTCTGAATGACCGTACTGAGCTGCACAATGCAATGCTGTTTCATTTTCATTGTTCTGTTAAAAAAGAAGTTTGTGTTTAATCACACAGTGGAACTGCTCTGCTTGTATGAATTGCCTCCATGAGATAACTACCTAGGGTTTGCAATATAATGTATGATAATACATGCTAAATGCTTCAGAATTACTTCAATAAAATTTTACTAATAATACATTAATACGGCAGCTTTGTGGGTCTCAAGCAGATCAGATCCCTGTGTCTGCATTGTTCCCATTGCATTTTTAACATGTCCCAAAATACAAACTGCTCATGAGGATATGCCAAAATCTGTAACCCTTCTTGATTCAACTGTTCCCGAAATCACAGCTGAGTCCTTCATTTAAAAATACTCTGACACTTAAGTCTCTCCTCTCAGTATAGTTGTTTTTAAGCCATCAAAGTTTTCTATTAGAGTTGTGAAAATACAGAGTAAAGCTGCATAATGAAAGTGAAGGTACACACTACTTTCACATAGCACTAAAAAAGTTAGCATCAAGACAATAATCAAAACTCCAAAGAAGGAAAAATAGCTAGTGTAGATACTAGGAAGACTTTTTCTATCACATTATGAGGCATATGAGTATTTGTGTGCTATGGATTGCATATTTTTTTGCTTTATAAACAGCCCCATCCCAAGTTTTTCTCCCCAAACTATTTAATAATCTCAATAATAAATAAATATTGAGAATAAGCAGTATATTCTTTAATTGCTTTCTTCCACTTCTGCCTGTATGCTTGCAATACAAAACAGATGAATAACTTCAGGCAGACAGGAAGGAAATAATTTATAGAGCTCTCTGAATTCTGTATGCCGTCTATATTATTAATATATCTTATGTCGTCTCTGTGAAGACTTAAAATAGGCTAGACGCTATAAACTATGCACATTGACTGCTTCTCCTGATAGATGATTTACAAAATTTTGTGACAGTTGAAAAAGTTGTAAAAGTAGAAAGCCAATAAGCCATTACACCATATAAAGAACTACGTGTTTAATGCAAAGTCAAAGAAAGATATTAAGGAAGTATGAAAATGTTGCTCTGAAGAAAGCAGAAGAGTGAAGTCTGAACCTATAGACTGTACATTTAAAGGAAACAACTGATGAAAGTTCTGAAGACAGACAGGAGAAAGTAGAAAAAAAAAGATTTGTTTTTTGAAAGAAAAAATACGAGAGCATCAGAAAAATGAGGGTTTGGCCTTTTACACAGATGCTAGCTAGGATGATCCTTGTTGTACAGTACTACTTAGAAAGCGGGAAAGGATTTTCTTTTTCTTTCTTTCTGGTAACAGTGGTCTTAATTTAATAATCAAGAACTAAAAACCCTGTTTTATCATTTTAACATTACAATGTTTTACAATGTTTTAATCTCATCTTGATTTAAAATGAGTCAGACGAACCTGAGAGAGAAAAAACACAGATAATACATTCTGATAAATTAACGCTGCAGATAAACTCTTAAGGTAAATGCACCACCACACAAGTTGAGGATCCCTACGACTGGAATGCATTTCCTGCTATGCTGCAAGACAGAAGCTGGAAAGTAAGAAGAGCCAGGCAGAAAGTGAGAGGCAGACAGGACTCGATGGCTAACAAGTATTTGAATGTGTGAATTATTCAGACCCCTGCATTGTCTTTCCTCTATTACACCAATTGTAAATTTCAGTAAAAATATCTACAATTGCAACACCAAATGGTTGCAATGATCTATCAACTACCTGTGAGAAGTTTTTTGAGTTCTAGTGACTTTGTAGGAAACATACAGGATATGTTCCGCCTAAGACTAGGGAAGAATTTTTTTAGTACAGTGGTATATCCACAAATCACAGGCATAGTTTATTAGAATGTATTTGTATAATTCATTAGAAACTATTTATAAAAGCACAGATTTTCAATATTTCATAGACAGAAATGTATAGATCAACAGGCAATTGCAAGATAATTTCGTGTACAATTATCACAATTAAATAAGAAAATCAGGTAATCACACATAAAATGGCCAATTGTAATTTCTGCCAGCAGTTACTGTATTTACATATTCAATGGAAATAGTCCCACAGAGAAATTAGATGTATAGCTTAATTCACACTCTGAGAGTTTACAATAATTTGCAAAAGAAACAGAGTAAATCCACAAGTGCTTTACATAAACTAGGTATCAGTTTTAAGAGGAGAAATACTCATAAATAAAATAGTTGGACTTAGACATTTCCTTCTCCCTGTAGAACTACTGTGTTTCTTTACATTTCTCTTTAAATCTACAAATTGATACAGAGATCCTGAAATACTTTACTGCATGCTGCCCATGTCCATTTCTACTTTTCCCTTCTCAGTGCTGTTTAAGCTTCTGTACTGTAATCCCTAATGAACATGTTCTAATGAATAGCTTTAAGAAAACATGAACTGTGAAAAAACGGCATCTATATTGTTTTCATATGGATAAGAATCATTTAGAGAACACTTGCATTTGGATAGAAAGATTTTTTCAAAAATATAATTTTCTTAGAAGTTATTGGCTTAAAGTTCAGTTGCAAGTTATCCACTGTGAGTCAAAATCAAGCGAAATGAACTACCACTGAAGTTTGCCTTTACTGACGTGTAAATAGAATTTTAAAAATAATCTTAAATTTAGTCGATTCCTTTAATAAAATTTTCTGCAAATTTGTTGCTGCAATCCGATCAAATCAGATTTCCTCTGCACTATTATTTTTAAATTCAGAAGTGAGTATAATAGTTGCGAAGGAAATTTCATAATTCATCTGCATGTTCTGTAAATAAAACGGGGGGAGTGGGGGGGGGAATCAAAGGCAGACATGGAACAATTATTTTTCAGGCTATTTTGGAACAGATTTTGTACTTCTAGAAGTCCCCACTATCATTAAGATAAGAATATAATGCCTATGCTTCATTTTGACAATTTGGCTAAGTCAGTAAAAATGTTAAATATCTAAATATTATTAATGCATCCTGAACTCTTTTCCTTCACATCTCAGAAGACACGTCAAACGGCATTATGGAAATGTGTGTTCTTTATGACTATCATGATTTGATGCACTGAAAAATTTCATGGCACATTAAATATATAAATGTAAGTGAAATGTCTAATGTGTCGAAAGAAAGAGTCAAATTCACAAAACAGAAGAACACCAAAAATTTCAGAAATATTCATATTTTTTCTTGTAATTTTTTTGCTATTCATATTCTCTGAATATATATTCAAAATATATTTTGAATGTTATATTTCTTCTTAACATGATTCATCTTTCTGCATGAGACTGTACGCTCATTTTCTCCTGCACATATACTGAACACTGCATATTGAGATATATGTGTTATTTATATAACTTCTCTGTATAATAGGATTTCTTATCAATCATATGATTTTATATTGATGACTGTGCACTACCTGCACAACTTTCTATAAACAAACATGAAAGTAATTTGAGTCTTAACAGCATATATTTTTATTAAATTTGGTATTCATTTACTAACAAATTTTGATCTCTTAATGCTTTCTTGACCTTTGTTCACTTCATAATTTACATATTTTCAAGTCTTCATCAATGGAGTTTAAACTTTTTTTTTTCATTTATCCATGTTTTGTAATTTAAAACTTATGTCAGGTATGTTTTACATACATCAACTAAGATTGCTGTACTAAACAGCGATACAATTATTCTTCCATATTTGTCATGCTGTAACCATTTTCTGTATATCTACGTTCCACCACCCGCATGAAATAATTGTTGCTTAACTGTTGGACCCTTTAATTTTTACTTTTTTTTTTTTTAACTTTATGTAATAAGAACAGTAGGGGGCATTCAGAGCTTTAGATGCTGGATATGATCTTATGATGTTAGTTAACTGCATTTTAAATGTGTGGAAAGCAGTTCAATTAATTTACAGTATACCACATTAAATCTATTAGTTCATGCAATATACATTTAGGTATCATAAGCTTCTAATTTACTTCTCTGTTTTATTCAATCTTACTTACTCTCACTAATGTGTTCAGAAACATTTATTTCACATAGAATTTAAATAATAAATGAAGAATGAAGATGTATTACAAATTTTGCAACAGCTTTTTTCAAAATGAACAAATCTATTTTCTTAAGCTGAAAGCATATGAATTCTTAACGTGATCTTTAGAAAAACAAAAAATAGGAAAAGTTTGATTTGAATGTATTATTTGTTGTGGTGAAAAAGTATCAGAAACAAACAAACAAAACACCATGACTGTTCTTCTCTCCAGTATTAAGGAGAAAAATGAAAGCAGGAGAGAAGGAAAAAGAAGGAGAGAAAGAGAGAGAATAGCTCAGGATCTCTGACAAATTGTATCTTCAGTTTTGCAGATCTAAGAACTGCTGCGGTTACTATGAAAAGCCGCATGCCTTATTGACCCTATTAACAGGTAAGCCAAAGTTATAGAAACCACAGGCTCATTAAGAATGCAAAATACAACTATTCAGATGAGGGTGCCACTCTGGTGTTACTTGAGGATACGTGGGTGGAGTTGGTTTCCCTTCATTCTATGACGTGGATAATATCTCCTTCGAAGAGTGCTAATTTAGCACAAGTAGGGGCCAGAAAAGTGGTCCCCTACTAAAGCTAGCCACTGTGTAGATCAGAACAACAGGAGATTTACTAAGTCAGGACAGCTGTGTATGCATGAGTTTAACTTCAAAATTTAATATGATTGAGATTCTCTTAAGAATTAGGAACCAAAATTTCATGTGAGGATTGCTTACACATTTTTATTTATTAAATTTTTGGGTAAAATGCATAAACATCAGAGGACTTTTTTCCCAGTGGGTTATAGAATCAGACATCATCCTGTGATTCTATATCTCTGCTTACCTGCTCCAGAAATCAAATCAGAGAGACAGGACAGCACACCTAGTCAAGCTCAAGAATATTCTAGAAATTTGGACATGTGTGGGATTGGGTTGTGTGTGGAATTAGGTTTGAATTTACATTTCTCTTTCTGATCTTAATGAAATGCATTTTCCAATCTCTCTCTCTAGTTCCTGCATAGCTTCCCAGTTTCTGCCAGTAGAGCGTAAGGAATTTCTTGAAGTAAAGGAGCAGCATGCAACCAGGAAGTTGCTCTTCTTTATTTTGCCACAGAAATAAAATGGAAGAAAACTGTATAATTGACAAAAAGCAATCCTGTAATTCAGCTGGATTCATCCTCCATGCAACACCTGAGAAGAATGAGACAGTTATAGAAACTCCAAAACTGCAAATCAAACCACAGAATGGCAAGTTTTGTTCCTCGTATTTTTTCTTGGATGAGCCCAGATTTTACAGCATTTCCCAGAACTCTTCATATCAGTGAATTTTATTATTTTATTTTCCTTTATTTCCTGCACTAATACTTGATATTCAAGTCATAGTTATTCTGTAGATTGCAATGGCTAACCTCAAATATCAAACATATCATTCAAGAGATGGCATCTCACAGTGATGAAGTGTTTGCAGTTTTGGTCTACAGTATTTCTTGTTTCTTCCAGTTTGCTTTCCTGTCACACTAATGTAGACAGTGCAGGTGCCTATCATCTGCCAGGTTGTACTTTGCCAATTGAAAAGTCTAACCCATGGCCTACAGGGGGTATGCGGCCTGGCACAGCCTGACCTCTAGCCATCCTCTGCCCCATGCCATCATGGCGGCAGCTGTGCACCACTGAATGGCCCAGCCCAGCCCTGGGGGTGCATGCATTTCTCAGCAACAGCCAAACACTGGTGTGCACTTGGCACTGTCTGGTCTGAAACCATGACAAGGGGAGGGCACAGTGCAATGCTAACTAAAGTTATGGCAAGTAATTGTATGCATTTTATTACACTGGCTAAACGCAGTCCTGTCAACAGCAAAAAAAATGCAGCTGTGCTTTCTGTTTTGAGAAGAGGACTCAAAATTGACAAAAAAAAACCCATAAATTTTTTGGTATATTTGCAACTCCACTTTCAGTTGACATAAATACATTATCTGCAAATTTTCAAATGGAATATATTAAACTGCAATCAGATATTGAACTCAAAAATAACATCTCTTTACCAGACTTTCATAAGATCTCTCTTACCAGAGAGAAATAACCCTCATTTCACAGTCACATCTTATTCATATTATTGCCTCGTGGCCATATATATTTTTGAATAACTATTGTCAAGGATGAAGCACAGGAAAAACAAAATTTCATCAAAAATCTCTGATGAGCACATAGAGAACTCACTAAGAATTTAAACCACTGCCATCAAACCTAACACTGATGCATTAGTTTCACAAAAACAAGTCAAATATCTCATTACTTTTATGTCTTTGATACTCTCTTCTTTGTGTCTTAGTAAAAAATATTAAAAAATAAAATAAGTTTTGCTGGTGATAAACATTAACCGTGTTACATACAAGGGCTGCTCTGAAAGTAACGCCTTCTATTTTATTATGTCGGCCCATGACATCAGAGGTAGATGGTAGTGGTATGGAAGTAGAGGTTAAACCTTCCCACCAACATGCCATTACAGTTTGACAGATGGCAACAGAGGGGCAGTCTGACAGAATGGCATCTGACATGGAAGTGAGTACGAAGCAAAGGTGTGTCAAGAACTTTTCCATGCAGAAAAAATGGTACCCACTGACATAAATCTACATTTGCTGAACATTTATGGAGACCAAAGAATGGATGTGATCACAGTAAGGCAGTGGGTGGTGCGTTTCAGGAGTGGGAACACTAACAGGGAGTCACATTTGCTGGTGCAGATTTTAATTAGTAGCATGGCATGCAGGCTCCTGTTCATCACTGGAGAAAATGTATAGTTAATGGAGGTGACCGTGTTCAAAAAAAGCGTTCTGTAGCTGAGAATTTGTACTATCAAGTAGTGTTATTTTGCTCTGTGTATTTTTTATGCTTTTCATGGAAACAAATAGAGGGCATTACATTTGGAGTGATTTATTTATTTTATACATGGCCCAAGACAATTCCTTCTCACTCAACATGGCTCGGGAAAGCCAAAAGGTTGGACACTCATGTTCTCTAATATCCTACCTGGAGCCCAGCAGCCACTCCACGGCATTTTCTCCCATACCTTCCAGTCCCTGCAAATATCTCAGCTATTGCAAGGCCTTAGAAGGTTGTGAATTTCTGTGTTCAGGCAAATGAGTCCTGCCCTTACTTTTGGTCACCAGAATAACCCTGTTGACTCTTCTGATTACATGGACTAGACCTCCACGGAATATAATGATGCACATGTAGGCCAGATAAACACCAACATTTAGATCTGAATCTGGAGCTGACTCCTACCTTTGCATTCCAATAACCTTCTGATTACCCTTGCAAATTCAATAGATTATGATTACTACTCTACTACGATTTCATAGCCTACCTCCAGTCTTCAGGCAGTTCAGCTGATTATACAGGACATTAGATTTTCTATTTCTTAATACTAATCCTGACACTTATAGGTATATACAGATTGAAAACAGAAGTTATGCCACATGTTTGACAACAGAAAGGAATTTATTTATCCTACCCTTACCAATGTTAATACTCTCATTATTTTTACTAGTACTATGTTTTTTCTACTGTATCTGTCAGGCAAGTTAATCTGTTTTCTTTTGGACAGGTGTGTGCATGTGGACACACATGCACACATGCAGTTCAAGTGGTTCGTCGTTTATCTCTGCATATCAGTTCATTTACAGTACACTCAGCATACGCCAATTATTAATGTTATTACAATTTTTATCAGGAATATGATATCTAATGAAGTAAAAAAGATACCAAGTTTATGCAAATTTACATTAACATTTACAATGCAATAGCTGGAGTATGTCTTCATACGATTTCTCATAAAAGCAGATGGTTCAGGTTGGATATTAGGAAAACTTTCTTCTCTGAAAGAGTAGTCAGGTGCTGGAATGGGCTGCCCAGGGAGGTGGTTGAGCCACTGTCCCTGGAGGTGTTCAAGAAATGTTTAGATGTTGCACTAAAGGACATGGTTTAGTGGGGAACTACTCGTGGTGCGTGGATGGTTGGACTGGACGATCTTGGAGGTCTTTTCCAACCCTGGTGATTCTATGGTTCTATGACAAGGATTTTTCATACTCTTTAAATCTAATATTTGTTAGGTCTATGTCCAACCTGAAGAAAGATACCTGGTATATTTATATTAGAAGATCTTATTAGTCCTGGAGAAGAATATACTGGAACAATGGAAAACAAATCTTTTTTTTTTTTCCAATTTGACTATAAATTTGACAGACATAAAAAGTATGTGCTGTTCTTTCCTGATGCTATACACAAGTATTATTAATCACTTTACCTGTTCATTCACTCTGGAGTGTGATGGCCCATGATGGATGAGAATCTTCACAATATCTACATCTCCTCTCCAAGCAGCCAAGTGAATAGGAAAATAACCTTTATTATCGGCCACGTTAGTTGACGCTTCATACTGAAGTAATTTGAGAACTATATCCCTGGAAAACAGGAGGTAAATCTAAAAATTGTTGGGAAGCTTACTTTGCTACATTTTTATATAAACATACATATTACCGAAAAGAAAAAAAAAAGAATGTTATTCAAGTGAAACAATTATAAAAATAAAGATAATCATTTCTAAGCCTTAAATAAGTAGCAAAACACGGCCAAAATACGTGGCCTATGTTATGACTATAAATGAAGTCTGCTAGAAAGGAAGGTAGAAGGCAAATCTCAGTGCAATTGGTCTCCTAATCTTGATGGAATCTCATCTAATTGCCTATTGAGAAAAAAATATGGCAAAGAGGAGTGAACACATCCAGGTGAAAAGAAACTCACAGTTGTTTCCAAAATAAGTCACCACATCTAAGCCTTGAGGGAGACTTTAAGTTGAATTTTGTGTACTCCTGGCAAAATCAGAAAGCATGGAAACAACCACGAAAGAGTAAATCTACTACTGAAAGACTTGCTACGTGGAAAGTTCCAGAAAAGAGACTACTCAGAGAGATTTCTTAGTGCAAATTAGGTTTGAAAGACTTTTCATGTCACACTAGTTGGTCTTTCAAATAGGTAGTCTAATAAAGGCCAGAGCTACAAAGTGGTTTGAAAGGGACACACTTAACAAAAAAAAAAAAAAAAAAAAAATTGAAATAAGTGGGGGAAAAACAGATACACACAAACAAACAAAACAAAACAAAACAACAATACTCCATAACTGAAGTCTATAGATAACAACAATATACAGTAATTATTGGGAGGAGAATTAGTTCAAAATTTTCTTCAGATAGGTAATACTAATCTGCAATGTATAACTGTTCTAAAGAAAGGCAATTACAGTAAACACATGATGAACTGCACTGAAGTGTAGTTGACTGAATAGTGGACACCAACTTGGAATGAGGAAAGCCTAGATTTCAGTCCCCTGTCAAGTTACAAAATAGTACATAGGTCTCCTTCAGCCTTTATGAATGCCCTGACCTTTCAAATTTTTCTAGGGTTGGTCTTTTTCAGTGCTCCACAGGAACTTTTCAGCTCTGTAGAAATAAGTTTGAGAGAGCAAAAAATTGAGTCCTTAGCCCAGTAAAATTACTAAGCTAACTAAAATTACTTAGGGGAGATTAAAATTTGAATTCCTGCCCCAGATATGACTTAATTACCTACATAACTTCAATAGGAAAGAGAACTATCCCAGAATAACCAATGAGGAAGGAATTCATCACATACAATGAATGAGTAGGAACGTAAATGCTGGTGACCAACAAGTGCCCCAGCCATAAATAACTGACTAGGTCATGGTGTCTTATGCTCTCACTTTTCATGAAAAACTTTGAAATCTCTGAAGTTCATCTTAGTGAAAAATCAAAACCCCAAAAATTTTTACAGCACAGGAATCTCTCCCACGTAGGAAAGATCCTGCCAAAAGATTGTACTCACTATTGGTTTTGAATATCAAGTTTCTAATCTGAAATAGAGTGTTGTTATTTGTGATGACTGATAAAATTATGAATATCAAGTGTCAGTCCAATTCTGTTGCTGGTGGTGCTACCATTGTAGCAGGGTCAACGTATTTTACCATGAAATATGTCATTATGTACTTCAGATTGCTTTAATAAGATGAACTTGAAAGATGGTGTCAGGAACTGCTCCTTACCCTGCTGTGAGCGTAAAGGGTTATAGCAGCCAGAGGCCACAAGTCCACATCTCGAACTTCTCTCTGACTTCAGCAGGTGAATACTGTGTCTGAAAATATCATTTCAGTTTTGAATGTTCTGAAATTTCTTTCTTTATGCTGCTAGGATTCACTTGAAATACATAATGAATTCAGCTTTACACAGCAATATTTTTACTTTGCTGGATAATTATCAGTTTGTACTAAAAGTAGTTTTAGTCTGTTTAAAACCTGAGTAATTTTTGTGAGCTAGGGCGTGGGCCCTTTGACATTCAAAACAGTGGAAAAGCCAGAAAACAATTCATAAAAGATTGATTTCTCCCTTGTTGAAAAAAGGTGAAGCTTAATATTTCATAGTAAGGACTTAGAGCATATAGTAAAGACTCATATTGCTCATGGTAAGGACTCAGGAGTTAAAATATGCTAATGGATGATTCTAAATCTTGCTACAGAACTAAGTTTTGGAAAATGTATAATAGCTAGTTAAACAGTATTTTAACATTATTTATTTATTCAGAAAGAAAATATCATATTTTCTCCAAAAGATGACTCCTCAGAAAATAAGCACGTCTGTAGAACACAATTAAATACACATCCTAAAGTTTTAATTTTTCCAAGCAAGAATGAAAAACTCATGAAATAAACATATTAAATGTATAATTATTACGGATTCATATTATCTTACAGATCTGTGTGTCCAAAGTCACTTTAAAGTTACTGCAGATCATTCTCAATTTCAATTGAGTTTTGGTCAGATCCTTATCTCCCACAGCCTTATGTCAAAATTTTCTTCAGTGAATTTTCTTCAACCCCAATTTAGAAACAGAACAGCGGAACTGCATTAAGTGGGGCAGCTCTCACCTTTGAGATAGTGGGGTCCATCCAAGAATGTTACAGACCTCAAAAATCGTTCTTGATCTGTCTTAATAACAGCATGCAGTTGGCAGCGTGATACAATGGAGGTAACATGGAGTAAGGGGCAACATACAACAACAGAGGCAACACAGAGCAAACCACAAGGTGTAAACCAGAATAGGTAGCAAGTTTCCACTTTCTTTTTGTTGATTAAATTACTCAAAGAGTTCACCTGTTCACCTGTACTGGTATGCCTGTGCAGTAGCCTTCAGTGTGAATCTTGCAGCTTTTCCCCATGCTTGTGGAGGAATGCATGTGTTAACTTGGTAAAAATTACAGTCACATAAAATGAGATGGAAATCTTTTTTTTCTGTTTTCAAGTGTGCAACTACTAAGCATTCTTATCATTCTACTTTTACTTTGATAACAATTAACCTATACCATTCTTGTTTTGTACATCCATTAAGCATCCACTGCACTATATATGTGCACATTCATGCACACAAGTATACTACAAATTTTTCTGTTGCAATTTCCTATCAGCTAAAAAGCACTAGAGCTACCAATAGCAGTAACAATAAGAAATAGACGCAAAGCATGAATTTGGAAGAATCAGTATAGAACCAGTAACTTCTGAACTGCATTTCTCATTTTCGATTACTACAGGGTGATATAAATGACAGTGTCAAAAATTCTTATATCACTAAAATAATCTTATCTCCCATGGGCTGTAGTAAGTCTGTGTCACCGTTCAGCAAGTACTTCAATGCTATGCTAAAGCACGAAGTTAAATACCATTCTCATACATAAGAACTAAACATGATGTACTTACTTGTGTCCATTCAAAGCTGCATGATGTAAAGCAGTATAACCTGAACTGTCTGTGCAATTTATATTTGGTCCACGCCAGATGCTGAAAATAAAGCACAATTTAAAGTTTTGTTTTGTTTTTTCAGTTTGGCAAGTAAAAAAATGTCAGAAATTCAATGTATAATTCACCTAAAGATCACTGCAACAAGTGTGATTAAACTTTATAGGAGACAAATTATCTTTGAAAGACCTTAGCATAGCAAAAGTCATGTTGATATCAATATAATTTATTTATAAAAGTTATTTTACACATTCATCATTATATCAGACATGAACTCTATATAGGGCAATTCTCAAAGACTAATAACTGTTCTGTCATTTCAATTAGAGCTGTTCTCCCAGTATTACTCTGGTAATTACTCTGCTCTCATGACTTCATTTTGCACTAATTTTTTCACAAGTATATATTCACTGACTTTAGGTCAGTTAGCCTAGATTCATACAAATGTAAGATTAGTAAGAACCAATCACATCCTTTCAAGAGACACTAAATCTGTACTTTACAAATTGCCAGATTTTTCTTCTCATTTGACAGTTACATTTTTACACGAACTATACATATAAAAAAGTAATGTTTTATTTTTGTTATCTTACTATATTTCAGAATTATTTTACAGTAAGCTTCATTGTAGGCCTGCTTCCTAGCCAGTTTCCCAACTTATGAACAGCTCACAAAATAGTAAAGGAGATTTTTTGTTTCCAAGTAGAAAAATGTGACCGATAATCTATCGGAACACACAAACAAACAAGTGGAAACTGGATATCAAAGAAAGAGTGCCTTCAATTCTTTTTCTGACTAAATTTGAAGTCGACTGCATCCTTTATGGAAGCAATTTTCTACCTATTTTTTATTTAGTAGCACTGTTTTCATTCTTTAATATTATGACCTCTAGAACACAAGATAATAAATCTTGAATTACAGTATGCTTTCTTCAGCTTCTAATACAGTGTTAAACAGTCATTGGCAAACAATATTTTCATTTTACTTCAGACTTTAAGATTAAATGCTGCAGTTTAAAGAAAACAATCTGAAGCTAGCAAGTAAAAAGAATTTTTAATGCTGTAGCTTTCCACGATCTGCATCAATAAAAAGGCACATAATGCTTAACACATGCTTTTTTAAAACTCCATGCTACTGGATATATGTTTTATTACCTACAGAAAGCTTGCTTCACAGAATGATCTCTTTTTCTTCATTATTAATCATCATGATTAATTTGATCACAAATTTAAACAGTTGTTTACCCAGAAACACTACATGCATAAAGAATTATTTTTGTGACACACTGTGTTCTGCAGTCAACGTAGTACCACGTAGTTCTGGATACCTCACTTCTTCCTGCAAAAACTGGACTGAAATATTTCCTTGGGTGCAGTAAAGCAAAAAGCAAAGGTCTGTTTTTTTTTTTTCCATCTGCTCAGAAGTCTAGAGATGTTCTTTTCTGGAGAAGGTAAAAACCATTGTAATTTTTCCAATTAAAAAAAAAAAAAAAAAAAAGATGTTCTTTTCTGGAGAAGGTAAAAACCATTGTAATTTTTCCAATTAAAAAAAAAAAAAAAAGTTTAACTTGAAACAGTAAAAACTGAGTCCTTGAAAGGAAAGCCCTTCCATAACACAACAGATTTTTTTGATATGGCAAAGACAGGCAGTCATCATGCAATGGAAGGAAATCAAATCCTTATTTATTGATACAATGTCTTTTATAGTTTTGCATAATATATATAATTTTCTTATGCACTGGATCTTGCTTTCTTCCTTTGATTTGTATCAGCTTATAGCAGAAAGAAGCAGAAAACTAAAAGTGGAATAAAAACTCATATTTTAAATAAATGCATAAACAATCAGAATAATAATTTACTCGGTCTTGC
This sequence comes from Pavo muticus, assembly GCA_016647715.1. NCBI lineage: Eukaryota > Metazoa > Chordata > Aves > Galliformes > Phasianidae > Pavo > Pavo muticus. Next base: position 1,790,037 of record JACDJE010000012.1, read on the forward strand.
AAGCTTGCTAGCTTGCTTTGGTTTGGAGTTTTTTTGTGTTTGTGTCTCTTGGTTTTTCAAAATGCAATTCGTGTATTATTCATTATGCATTAGGCTTTTTCTAAAAATAAATAATAAAAAAATGGTCCTTAAGGTTCTTTTCCCCTTAATTTTCTCCTTTCATTCAGGCATGCTTCAAATTACTGTTGTAATTCCCCATTTTGGCCTTTGGATATATTTTTCAATAGTGAAACCATACTGGTGTTTTTTTTTTCAAAACTTAAACTATATAAATGCAGCTATATGAAGCTTCACAGGACACTCGGGATAGAAAGGTACAAAGGACAAAGGAGTGTGAGTAAATGCTGATGACTCAGAGACATGAGACGGGATGGAGAGACTAATCATTATCACCTCCCAAATGGTACAGAAAGTCACATTCAAATTGGAACTTTGTTATCACAGAATCGCAGAATTCTAGGGGTTGGAAGGGACCTCTGGAGATAATGTAGTCCAACCCCCTGCAGGTTCTTACAGTAGGTTACATGGGAAAACATCCAGTCAGGTCTTGAATTTCTCCAGAGGAGACTCCACAAACTCCCTGGGCAGCTTGTCCTCTGTCAGCCTCATAATTATTTCTCATGTTCAGATGGAACTTCCTGTGTTGTAGTTTTTGCCTGTTGCTCCCTGTCCTGTAACTAGGCACGGCCGAAGAGAGCCTGCCCCATCCTCTTGACACTCCCCTTTTAGATATCTATCAAACTAAAGTAATCAGAAAACACAAGCAGGACTCAGGTGCTTTTCCTCCTTTGTACCAGTGTAGGAATTCCTTTCTATAAGGTCTTGCATTGCTATGATATTGCAATATTATTTCCTACAGAAATTAATGTAAGTTCAGTAAATGCACTGGATATTTATGCTTTAGTTACTGACAATCAAATTCAAATCCGATGGTCTGCAAATAGAAATTCTTACAAACTAAATAGCGAGTGGTTCATTTAAATACCTTCTCTTGTAATCAGAATATAGCAGGGCAAAAGTATAGTGGTATATCACACTTAACAGAAAAGTGGGGTGGAGAAGATGCCTGAAGAGCCTTTCTTTGGCATCATAAATACATGCAATACATAAGGAACTCTCAAGCATATTGATTTATCTGTGTATTGAAACACTTACATAGTTACTGCAAAATCCACACACAGGAGAATCTGGAACTAAATAAATTATTAAAATTCAACTTATAGAAAACAATGTTCAGAGACAAAAGATTAACAGCTCTCTAGATTACCATTAATTTAGAATGTTCTGAAAAACACAGTTGTACCATTTTATTATTTAGTTAAAGCTGCCAGCAATCAAACTGCTTCATTTTATATACATTAGTAAGGTAATTTTTTTTCCTATGCACATCACTACATTATGGAAATCTAAGATTCTTACTACATTTTTAGAAATTAAATATATATATATTTTTTAAAAAGCAAACAGTTTTCAGTCATTGATGAGCTAGAACATGATCACAAACAAGTTTCTTCCATTATAACTAGTCAAAGTGAGGCACTAAGAAACTGTCTTGTTATTCTATACTGCCAAAACCAGAAGGACCTTTTAATAATAGCTTGCTCTCAATGTGGACAAAGAATATTGACCTTCTGAAGTGATGTCAAATATTAATTGGACATACACTTTACTTAGTAAGAAAATTGTGATTTCTTTTTTACAAGCTGAAGATAATTGCGTACAACAAATAGCACTTCAAAAATGAGATGAAAATGACAGACTACTTCAGAAAAAGTTAGTTGATTGATTTGCTATTTTTCAGTGATGTTTGCTGGGTCTTTTGCTAAAAATAATTGTAAAGTGACTCTTACACACATATGAACAAAAAAGCAAGGAAATGAAAAGTTAATTCACTTAATCATCAGAACACACAGATAATATTTGCTGTCAGCAGCACAAGAACGTACATGTACAGAATGCCCGTCGCAACCTTAAGTCTGTGTTCATCATATTTCTCATCTGCACATATACTCACAGTATTTCATTACCCATGTACTAATAGTTATGGTCTTAATGTCACTGTTCTACTAAGATGAAAGGAAAACATTTTGGTAAACAACAGTAAGAGTTGTTAAAATCTGAAGAGAGCTGTCTGATGACCTCAGTGTCTGTCTGCCCACTGGTTTCATTTAAACTTTATCTAACAAGTGATAACTCTCTTTGCCATTTCCTTCTCAGAAATTATGTGGTAAAGAAGAGGATGACACTGCCTGGATGAAATCAGTTTCTTCAGAGGAAAAGGACAGAGGACAGTGTTCGTGGCACATACTTGGGGGGGTCTAAATCCTATCAAGGGCTGGGAGACCTAGCATATGCCTTAATCTCACACCTCCCACTCCTCTCCCCACCATCCCAGGTCTTCAAGATACTTTGAAGATATTCCTAGAGATCCACTTCTTAGGACTACAGAAGTAGTGAATTTTATCATGCTAAGTCAGTTCTAGTAGTGGCTCAGTTCTAGTGAATCCTAAGCTTCATCCTGTTCCCACTGATGTCAGCAATAAACATCAAGCAGCTCACATAAATCCAGATTCCGTATTATTCAAGCTTTCTACAGAAAAAATATGGAATTATACACATATAGATATTTGTGTTCTGTGTCAATCTTCCAAAATTGCTATATCTATTGTTGCATAATCTGACAAATACATTGCCAAAAGATATCAGAGCACATAGTCAAGTTCGTATGCTAAATATTGCTCTGTCTACATTCATACAAATTTTCAATCATGTAAACTGAGCTTATACAAAATATATGGACAAATTAAAGAGCAACACTGAAAATGCAAATTTTTGCACAATATTGTATACATCATCAGTTATTCAGACACATAATAGTAATTTTACTTGCTGTGATCATTAGCAAAACAGTTCCTAATCTCTATGCATAAATAAATCAAATTGACAACCATGTTGCTGTAACCTATTTAAAGTAATAATGTTATTTATCAAACATAGAAGTGCTTAGTTTTAGTAATTTTTTTTTCTTCCAACAGATTCCTCTTTGATAGCATCCAGTGTTATATTAGGTATCTTACTCTGTATAAAGAATATATGTCTTTTTCATGTACAGCTTTACCTATTATTTACAGTACTTTGAATTTGAGCTACATTTTTCAATTCCTTCAAGGAAAGTAAACTTAAATACTTGCTTTAGTGAAACTGAGCAAAAGCCCTGCTAGAAATTCACTCTATAGAGCATAATAAATACCATAAGGTATCACAGAATCACTGAATATCCTGTGCTGGAAGTTATAGGTTTAAACTGTCAAAAGTAGATGATTTCTTGAAAAAGGCTGTGAAGTATCTTATTTTCAGTATTTAAAACTCCTGTTGCATATAGCAACTTGAGAGTTAAAAAAAAATGAAAGAAAATAATCATAATAAAAAATTAAAAAGAGGTTGTAATCATTTTTATATGTTTCTAGTCATTTAAATTTAGTATTATTAACTTAATAAAAATAGACTGGGAGAACTTTTCTTTGAAACAGTAATCCAGCTTTTATAAGAAATTTACTTTTGAAATGTAAACTGAAATAATTATTAATTTATAACTTTAAAAATAATTCTAGAAATAAAATTCTGCCATAAGCAGAAGAGTTATTTTGGAAAACAAAAGGTCATATTTGTGAAAAGAAGCCCAAAACAAACCTGAAAGACCTGGAAAGCAGTTCTCCTTTATTACAGAGAAATTTTCTTTTAGGCATGTCATGGTAGGTGGGGAGGCAATACAACTGAGGAGCTGGAGTTTCTGTGAAAGCGTTGTATTGAATTCACTGGAACACAAAATACACACGGACAGGTCATGTTGCTTGCAGTTTTAACTGTTCACAGAGGAAGAATAACTGTGAACATTCTATGAAAGTCAGGATGAAATGGAGCTATATTCATAATCACATAACAAGGGTCTTCAGGAATAGTCCGATATCTCACTGGATAGGGATTAAGAGTCTTCACACTTTAGACCAGCTTATAATTTACTTTTTTCTTGTTATATTAGAAGGAAACCTCCAACAACTGTATTTCATAACCCCCCTAAAATTCTCTCTTACTTTTTAAGGAGAAGGGCAGAGGGACTATCAGAGAACCATTCAATGGCTTAGGTTGGAAGGGATCTTAACGATCATCTAGTTCCAATCCCCTGCTGTGGGCTGCCCAGGCCCCACCTAGCCTGTCCTTGAATGCCTCCAGGGAAGGGGCATTCACAGCTTCTTCGGACAGCCTGTGCCAGTGCCTCACCGCTCTCTGAGTAAAGAATTTCCTCCTAACATCTAACATAAATCTTCCTCCTTTTAGTTCAAAGCTATTCTCCTTTGTCCCTAAAAAAACTTGGACTCCATCTTTTTATAAGCTCTCTTTAAAAACTGAAAGGATACAATGAGGTCTCCCTGGAACTTTCTCTTAGCCAGCTCCCTCAGCCTTTATTCACAGGAGAAGTGCTCCAGCCCTCTGATCGTTTTTATGGACCTGCTCTAACAGTTCCACATTTTTCTTGGGCTGGGGGCCCTAGGCCTGGTTGTAATATTCCAAAAGGGACCTCACAAAGGCAGAGCAGAGGGAGACAGTTACCTCCCTTGCCCTGCTATCCGCTCAGTGAACTTTAACAATATATAAATAAATATATCTTCAACCGTGTCTTGAAGTACTTTAGTAGTTTCACTGTGAAATGCATTTCAAACACACTTCATTTTTGAATGTGTGGCATATACTTAGCTTGTTTTGATTCTTGCTGCCTAGTTGTGTCAGTTTAAATAATACAACAAAAATTTGTGGTCAAACAATTTAAGAGATTAAGTACGTTAAGGCTCTACAGCAGCTTATTCCATTCATTTTCTTTAAGCTAGATCTTGTTACAGTCCTGGCCTTAAATAGTTTAAGTCTGGAAAAATGGAGAACTTTAGTGAACCATGATTTTATTTCCATGCTGATTCTGTTCAACTAGTGTAATTTTAGAACCATAAAATTGTTTAAGTTGGAAAAGACCTTCAAGTCCAACCATGGACCTAACCTAATGAGTACCACCTCTAAACCATGCCCCTCCCTCAGTGTCATATCCACACATCTCTTAAACACCTCCATGGATGAACAGTCTACCACTTCCAAGGGCAGTCAGTTCCAGCACTTGACCACTCCCTTTCATGAAGAAATTATTCTAATATCCAATCTAAACTGCCCACAGTGCAACTTGAGATTATTTCCTTGTGTCCTATCACTTGTCACCCGAGAAAAGACATCCTCCTCTCTACAACCTCCTTTCAGGTGGTTATAGAGAATGAGGAAGTCTCCTCTCAGCCTCCTCTCTTCTAGACTAAACAACACCAGCTCCCTCAGTTGCTCCTCCTGTTTTTTAGTCCCTCCACCAGCTTAATTGTTCTTGTTGGCACATCTCAGTATTATAACTATTATGAATTCTATTGTATATTGTAACACATTTACATATTAATAAGATATTAAATATCAGATGTTGAACAACCTATTTGTATTGACTATCATAAGTAATTAATGTTCAGTATTCTACTTCCTCCTTCAATACCGTATGCAAGAACTATCTATTAATTTAGAAAATGTGAGTCCATATATCTAAGCACTGTTACCTTGAGGCCTCCTAAATAGCTGAATATCATGCACGAAGATCACTGCAAGTAATACTGTTCATTATCAAGACAGAAAGGATAACAAAGAAACTGCAGGTTGTCCTTCCTCTTTCTAAGTGTATTATAAGTGGCCACATTAATCCAACAAACCTTATTTCAGTAATAGGCCAGGCGTTTTACAAGATATTTGCCTGTACAAGATGTACAAGTACGGTCTATATTCCGTAAGTTCCATAGTGACAAGAGATTATTATTGGAATGGCATGCAGGCAATAATTGAAAGCAAATCTAGCTTCCATTTTACTTTGTCAATGAAGATTTCCAGAAGTAAAGGAAATCCCACTATGCAGCAAATAATTGTGTATAAAATTCCGCTCAAGTATCACCATTCCTGCCTTCAAGAACATGTAGAGATAAGCTAAGAAAGGAGCATACAGAAAGCCATTCGATTCCTTACTGTGGATATACAGCAGACATTCACAAAAAAATAATGCTGGGAAGCTTCAGGAGTGTCTATCTGTGATTCTATGCCACTCTGAAAGGCAGAGAAGTGTTTCTTCCTCCCATCTGCTGTAGAAGCAACTAGTATACATACAGCTATTTTTGAATGCTAACTGGGAACAGGCAAGTGAGGATAAATTATCCCTCCCATCTAGCCTATCAAAGATATGACCATCAATAACAACCTAATAATGTTCATCTGTACAGAGCATTCCTGTTATATGCATTTTGTTGAGTTCAGAATTTGGTTCTGAAAGTCTGCCTTAAGAATTATATGTACAAAAATGAACACCAAGCAGTACAAAAAGAGAAAAGAAATCATAAAAATAACATTATGAATTTAGCACTACAGGTATGTTTATCTTTTATAGATCACGATTCTTTCCTCCATAAGGAGGTACAACAAGAGTTGGTTAGAAAATGATTTTTTTACAAATATGCGAACGGCAGAATCATCATTTAAAGTGACAACATACTGTGGAAGTAAAAAAGGGTAATTAAAACAAATCATATAAAAGAAAGGCATCATATCCAACAATCTATGACTCAAGAAATAGTATCTTAGCTGTAATTATTGTTTTTCAAGTTTTGCCAAATATCACTGTTTAAATGAACACTGACAAAATTAACAGGCTACATCTACCCAGACTAAAATTTAGAGGAGAGTGAAAGTTCTTAGAAATATACAAATAGCTTGAATTTCAAATAGACAATCTAGCATATTTGCCCATTACCATTCTTGAAATTGTCAACTATATTTTTGATTGGAGAATTATAAGGCTATTAGAGTCAGGAATTCCATCTGCCATCCACACTTTCTCCCATGGAACAAGCTGAGAGAATGCCAGTTGTAAATGACAGTTCAGTGTATAGTTGAGGAGAAGCAGAATCCCAAATAGAGAGACACAAAAGTTCTGAACATCAAGAATACCCTTAGCCACAGGTTTCTCAGAGACAGTGTGACACTGCTGTGCATTATCATTTGAATAATCCTAGGGCAACAAAAGGATTTCAATTGAGGGAAACAGAGATGGTCTTATAAAAACATATTTTGGCTGAGTTAGGATGTAAGGAGCAACTCTAAAGGAGCTTCTTATGCAAGAAATTACAGATTACACATGAGTACATCTACACTGCAAAATGCCCTAACTAAGCCAGCACAGTACTGTGAGGTATAATACTTCATCCATGCTCATCTGCACATCCACAAAGGAGCAAAAGAGACAACAGAAAATGGGGAAACCCAAACAATACTCTGCCCTAGCTGCTCCCAAGCTCATCATAGGGGAGTCATCAGCCCATCAAAGGCCAGTCTCTACAACCCCAACAAAGCACAGAAGCTCAGGAGAAGGTGGGAACCTAAATTACGAACTCAGAGTAAGCAATATTTGGTTGGAGCTGTCCTATGAGAATCTACCTCTGTTGTCCACGGGTGACATCCATCAAGATGAGGACGTGCAGGAGCACCTATTCAGCTGAGGGTAGTTACTGTACAGGGGTAAGGGACATATTATGGGATTGCACAATACAGCCTAGGAGATGTTTGTGGAAGAACCCAACACATGGAAAGGGATGGATTTAGATTATTCCGGGAGGAAAAAGAGTGGAAAAACAGAGGGATAAAGGGACAAAAAGAGCCAATCACATGTAGATAGTTGTCTGTGCAATATAATTGTATGGCCATGCCCTACACATGACCCTATTAAATTCCACTTCTAGTTTCCTGACTGAGGGACTCTATTTGGTATATATGTATGTGTATAAGAGTCCAACAGCCAACAACTGGGACAGACCATGAGTTAAAGGACACATAAGAGCCACCAACTGGAAAGGGACCATCAGTCAGCATGTTCATGTGTCCATGGAGCTTGCTACTGTAGGGAATAAAGATGTGCAAAAGCATGTGATTGCTAGCAAAGATCAAACAGATTAGCTAAAAAGTAGGTATACGACAGACTTACGTCACTGGTAGATACATTCTAGAAGTTTGCAGATTAGACATTGTGCATATGTACACACACACTTAGACATGCTCAGTTTGGTAAAGAATCTAGAAAAAGCTTGCTGAGGAGCACTCCACCTTTCTAGTTAAATACTTCATACCATAAAAATTAAATAAACCCAATGCAACTCGAAGTCACATAAACTAGATTAACAGAACTGGAACTCTGCTTGAACTGGGAATCAGTTTCATTCAAAGATAGTCATTTTGCAATGATAATTAATAGTTGTATTAGTATAACTGTTATCCTTTTGCATATTATTTGTTGGTTTGTTTTTTGTTTTTTTTTAAAAAAGAAGAAACACTGATTTTTTTGATGATGCAAAGTAATAGGTGATAAAATGGTCATTCTTTATTAGAGGAATCTTGTTTTGCATTTGACCTTTATCTAACCAGAAAGAATTCATCATTCTTTATGGAATATTCATCTGGAAGTACATTGTCTGGATATACTGCATAATACTGTGGCTATATTCAGAGAGCAATATGTTACTGACTAATATTGGTTAGCTTTGCCTTATCCTTACAGTCAAGACCAATTTGCCTTGAGTCGTTAAAAGGGAGAAAGCTTTCATCAGTTATGACAGCAGGGTTTCTCTGTATTCCAGTTGTCTACAGGGACAAACCGAGGTTTTGCTTAGTTCATAGCAAACCTAGTAACTCCAGCTTGTCAGTGATGAGTCAGACACATCTTTGGATTCATTCCAGAGTTCTGTCCTTGAGAATTCAGTCATCCAGATAGGAAAAAAATGTTAACTCTCATTCTGCATCGTTCTGCACCAGAACTTCATGTGAACATCTATTAATTAAATTATTAACTCCAAAGCTAGATCGGGAGGCAATATCCTTCATAAGCAGAATCACTGATGCTTAAGCAGTCTGAATTATGTTTTTAAATTATTGTTATGATATCTCCAGGTATACGTGTACATGATCTGAGCAACCTGGAGTAATGCCATAAAGCTAATGCTGAAGATAGGTGCATCAGATTAACTGTTCCTGGAGGCGGCAACTCCACATGGTATGTATCATGGATTTAGCCTCCCTACATATATAAATTACAAGAGTTCCACACATTTGTTATGAATCAGATCTATAGGCTTTGTCTAAGGTCGCTAAATTGATCAAGATCAACCTAACTGCGTTAGGCAATATTAGCCTACATGATAGATAAAAAGATAATAAGACATAATTAACTGTATGCTTTTCAGTATATATAAAAATACATATATTGAACTCCAATTAGAAATACAAACTATTCTCAGACAACTATTCTTTAGTGAAATTATATAAACAATTTTTTTTTTTTTTTTGTATGCAATGAAAGTGGATCTTCTGAAGGGTTCTGAAAACCCTTGCATATCTCATGATTGTAAAATACACTTATATTAATATATCTATGGACACAATTATATTACATATTGTCAGTATTTTCTTTAGAAGAACAGGATGTTCTCAGATAGACCAATCCAATTTTTTTCTTTTGTAAATAGTAGTTGAGATCTAAAATTCAAAAATCACCTTATTTCTCATGCCAGAAAAGAACTGAAACAAGGTCAAATTTCTCTTTCTTCCAAGAACTTAGATATATTGATATATTTTGTTAGAAGGGATTTTTTTAGCTATTCTGTTTTAATATCAGCTGTATGTGAATTTTAAATACAAGATCTTTTCCAGAACACAGTTTTGGAAGTCTAACACAGTATTCCCATCCATCATAAATTCAAGGTGTTTGCAACTTTAAACACACTCTTATCATGGGCAAGCAAAGTCAGTATTTGCTACAAAAGGAGATTTAAAAACACTTAAATGATTAATTATGCATCTTGAAACATTTATTGACACTTTGTTATACATAATAAAAACTCCTAAATCTCTTGTACTTGAAGCAGCATCAAGAAGTATAACAACACATATTAAAAAATTTGAGATATGGATTCTGTTATAACTATGACTTCATTGCAGAATTACAGATTGTTCAACCTAGAAACCAACACAAAATGAGATTCTTTGTTATGGCTCTAGGATATACAGAACAGAAGTCTCTATAGAATTTGCAATTCAGCAGCTTTTAATATGTTGTCTTCCATTGTGGGTTTCCTGAAAAGCAGAGAAATTCCAATAGATGCTAGAAAAATAAGCATAAGAAAAAAAATGCTATTCCTTCTCCCCTTGTTTCTAGAAGGCTATTTCATAACTTATTCTCAGTTTATGCTGAGACTGCATAACCCAAAATAGAGTCTTTGAGGCATCTGATCTTTAACACACTGGGCTATTACAATGTGATATGTTTGCCTGTTGTTAGCACAGTATAGAAAATACAGATAAGAAAGATATTGGATGAAGCTTTGTTCTGTGGGACAAAAATTACTAAACAAGGAAATTTTTAACTAGCAACAATTTGGGCAAAACTTCTTTAACCTATGTTCAAGCTAAGCAGAATAGCTGGACAAAAATAAAAGCATTCCAATAACAAAAACAGATAATTAATCCCATAATTTCTCTTTACAGCAGCATGTCATGTCTGAAATAATATCAAAACAGAAGTATGCTACTAAGCATGCATTTCATTTGCTCTGCTTTGCCAACAGAGGTCAGAATTACTTCAAGAGCACCCAAAGCATTAACATGATCATGACTGGAACTACTTGATCAGCACAAAATTACTTGCACAAATAACATACTTTAGACAAGCCAAAGTTTCAGAACTTTACATTTTTAAAGATGTTCCAAAGCTTCTGAGTATCCAACAAGAATGTCACCACTTTAAAATTTCATGAACCAACCAAATAATTTATGGGATATACTAATAATTACTCAGAAAAAAATAAAATTCAGTCAACATGATGCCTCTTATTGAAGAAAAATCATTTATGACATATAGCTTGGAAGGCAAAATGTAATTACAGTAAAAATATGCACTAAATCTACAGTCTATGTTAGAATTCCCTACTCAAATCCATTATATGCCATTGTGTCTATTTTATTAAAAAGCCTTATCAAATGTAGAAATGAAATCCAAGACTGAGAGGTTTAAATGACACAGATTCTTCTGCTACAAAGGAAGATCTGGGCTGATGTAGTATCAAATATCTCAAAAGGGGGGGAGATGGAGGGGAACATACTTATTTCTAAATGCATCTAAAATGAACACTGTACTTTGAGTTCTACAAAAACAAAGAAATAGTAACAAACAAAACATCATTTGTATCCCCAAAAAGTTCTACTGGCGCACATTTTCTACAAAATGAAACAGCCACCTATTCTAAATGCTGCAAGGGCTCTATTTACTTTCAGTCTCAGATTGTGAACTTATCATCAATCCTAAAATACAAATGCTAAATTTGGGAAAAAAATATTAAGAGAAATTTAAGAATAATCTTATAGTCTTTCTGCTCCTTAGCACAGAATCAATAGGATACTCCACAAAATCTGCTTTTGTAGATCACTTTACGCAAAATGCGTTATAGGACTTAAGACATTACAGGAGTAATTTATTGTTCTTTCTAAACTGCCTCTTCAGTAAGAGATATTTGGAGAACCCAAATTTGCATGCAAATATTCCTGCCAATAAAACAGATTTTGAGAAACACTGGAAAGAGAACCCAGTTCCACAGTACAACACTGCAAAATGATTCATCCCAACATCTTCTCTCTGTAATCTACTATTAGCAACATGGTACATACAAGACATGAATTATTACTAATGAAATAATTCTTACTAATGTTTAGTTGTGTTCAGTGCCAACAGTGTTCTTAGTTTTTTTATATAATGATATAATGAATTTCTGTATAATGAATAATTCCTGACTAAATATCTCAGATACTAAAGTAAACATAACATACAAGAATAGACTGTCCTACAAGTAAAAAGGGGAAGTGATACACAAAAAAAGTTATGGCATGTATTTGAGAGATGGCAGATTATTTCTTTTTTTCCTTTATTACTCCATAAATCACATAAATTTTATGTCAAAGGTCATTAAATTTAAATCTTTGGACAGAGAAAGGATTTCTTATTGGTGAAATCATTAGAAAGGTTAACATTTTACAGAATGATGGCAGGCCTGTGAATACATATGTGCCAGATTCCCTGGAATCTACTTAATAATAACTGTTAAAAGAATCCCGACCCGAAGCCTGAAAAACTGGTTCCTGTTGAATTTATCTTATGCTAAATGTTGATTATCTTTAATCCAGAAGGAAAAAAAAGACCTTGTTTGTTTACATCTCATTTTAAGGTCTCTTTCAACAAGAAAATTTGTCTGTTAGTTCAATCTCGACAGCATAATTAATCTGATAAACCATGAAATCATTTCACCAGAGCATGCACGGTCTGATTTGGGGTTATAGGATGAAGAAGATATTCCTGACAAAAAAAAAAGTTGTTAAATCTGGAGTCATATCAGAAAATTACACATATGCACCTATCCTTCTAGTGGAAAGCAATTTATAAAGCGGTGGACTGGCATCTCAAAAGGCAATGAGCTCATCCCGTATTTGTATGCAATACCTGCATTGATAAAAAGTCTCACAGTACTACTCCTTTAATGTTTATAACTGAGAAAGTGAACTAGAGATACGTTACCAGCACAAGGAATTACCAGCCATGATCAAAAATAAATCCACACAGATTTTGATCATGCTAGTTTTAAGTGTACTGTATGGACAATTTGTAAAAAGTCTTTAGTAGTAATGGAGTCAAACAAAGTTGAAAGGTTGTTTTCTTATAAGCAGAGACACACAATGCATGGATTCAGTTCTGGGCAGTTCAGGGTTGTAGAAATTTTAAATCTGCACCAAACAAAAAGAGAAAGAAAATTTCTGATCTTTCTGGAAAACAGAAAATGTTAACAGTTCAACAGCAATGAAGCAACAGATTCTCATTAGAGTGAAATACAAATTTTAACCTAGTTGACCAAGTAGTTTTGCCACCTAGGAGAGAAAAATTTAGTAACAAATTCAGGACATGACATCATTTCAGAATGTCTTTAAAGGCTTATTTTAAATGTCAAGAGGAAATTTATGACTTCAGTTTTGAAGTCACCATAGTTACAAAATCTTTCACCTAAAAGATAAAAAGATACAGGACTGTCTTTTTAAATTTGCAAACAAAAACTCTTTCTCTGATAGGCTTTCATATACTCCCCAATTACTCTTAGCAAACTGAAATCTAACAAACTTTACAGATGCTCATGTTTCGGTAGTGGAGTTTTGTTTATTTGGCCTCCAGGTAACAGGTAGAACTGATTTCGTCCTCATTAGGTATTTTGATTTATAAAAGGGTAATGGACAATATAGAATCACGGAATCATAGAATCACGAAGGTTGGAAAAGACCTCCAAGATCATCTAGTCCAACCTACCACCAATATTTCCCCACTAAACTATGTCCCTCAGTACAACATCCAAATGTCTCCTGAACATGGCCAGGGATGGTGACTCAACCACTTCCTTGGGTATATGGGATATAGAATCTTTATGTACTTCTAAGTTTGAAGTACAGTCTGGATCATTGAGACATCTACATCTGTTTAGCTTCCAGAAGTTATGCCATGGATTGTTTGCAGGTTAGGACTCCCCATTCTGTCAGACTATCATGTCAGTTCCCATTCCACATTCAGTCTGAACCCAACTCAGGCTGCATCAGCAATAGTAAACTATAGGTGCTCAGGAGGATTCTCTGGCATTGACACCATGCTGGCATAGAATGCTCTACACTTCTTATATTATTTAAACCTTCCAAACAGTATAGCTGCATCCAACTGTCTATGGAGCCCCCGGCCCATACTAATTCTTCAGCTGTGCCTGGCAACTCACTCTCTGGGAGAAAGCCACATGGCAACATCCAGATGTTCCCTGGCATGTTTAAGATAGATGTAGACTCACATTCCTGTCATAGATTTGGCAGATATCGGTCTCCCAACAACAGCACCCCTCAATCTAGAGGATATAAGAGCAATATTGTCTGGATTTGGGTCCAGATGGATCTGATGAACATCTGTCCACTGTTCATGTTTGTGCTTTATGTGCTTGAGTCTCCCAGCAGATGGCATAGTGGCAAACCCTCTGCCAGACTCGAGAACAAAAAGTAAGGAAAGTTGTATATGTGAATATCCCAAACTGAATTCTTTTGACCTTCTTCACAAGCACACTTATGTTAATTAAAATTCCTAGCAGTGCAACCATAATTATACGGTTTATCTGCAATGTAGTCTACCAGCCCTATTCTCTGGTCTCAAGTTAAGAAAGGAATCTACAGTGGACTCAGACAGTGGCTTTATTCCAGGAAAAGGCTGTTAATAACTACAGTGGCTTGAATCTCCTCTTCCTCTTAGAAGAAAGAATACCTATAAAAAAAAACAGTCTTAAAAAAATGGTTCAGAAAAGACAAGGTAGGCACAGACCTGAAAAATTCCACATCAAAAACACTCAAATTTAGGTTCTATAGAGGAACAAGAGCTCTTGGAAAAAAACTCGCATCCAAATTTTTGGAAGGAACCCAGAAGTGACTGGGTAAGAGAAAAGAATTCCTCCCACAAGGAGGAAAAGAGTTGAAATTAAGGTCAGCCAAAACCTTTACTAAATTGACATATTTCTCATTTCATCACAAATCAAGGAAAAAGAAGCCTTCTTAGGTAAGAAGGATCTGGTTACAAACTGGAAAATTGGCCTAAAAATCAAGAAAACTATTTCAAATTATTAAATGATCTGTTAAGAAAGAAGAACATGTTAGTAGGCCAAGCTATCCTCTTTATTCTTGTACATTGTGATTGTCATGAATTACAGACACTACTGGTCAAAGAGTTCTGGTTTCTGCAGTGCGCAGAAGTCTAGAAGTCAAGCACAGTATAAAATTTAGGAACAATAATATTTGTACTTGAGAGATGAGAAAACAGAAACAAACTGAAGCCCTCTTAGATCGGCTTGGGTATTGCCTGTGCAAGGAGAAAAAAAGGAAGAAAAGGATGCTAATAAGAGAATTATAATGATATAAGAGGGAATGGGAAAACCAGAAAAAAATAGCAGTGGTTCTACTAAATTGCACAGAGCATTCGTCAACTACAAGATTAAAATAATAACAACTGAAGCTAGTTATAATATAAAATACACATTATTTTATTAATATTTGTTTACTTTCCAGTTATGTGGTTCACTGTGAGTTAAAAAAAAAATGTATAGTCCTATACTTAGACTCCAACCTACAGACATCAATTAAAAAATAAAATAATAATGATCCATATGCAGACGATCCACAGTTAGAAACGATGTATCACTTCAAGCATAATGGTATCTTATTTTAAATTTAAAACATTTTAAATATAGTTATTGCTCTAAGCAAAGACATACATCTACAAACACAGGATAAGACAATCTTCTAAAGGCTACATACTGTGGAAAATTTTGTAAATAAGAGATATATGTATACAGTATGATTACTCACTTCTTCCTAAGGCCTATTAACTTCTCTGGATTTTTTTCCAAACACAGACACGGTGCAATATCAAGGAGAACTCATATTTTTTAATATTTTTGAAGAAAAAAACAACTTGTGGATCTTCTCCACAGAAAGGCACCCACTTAAATTCTCCCTATACTGAACTCAACCTAAGCCTTAAATAAATAAGAAATTATACAAAACCCAACATAGCTACTATAGAAATCAGCATCAATATTTCAGTATAGCAAAGATAGTAATATAAAATTATTTTTTTACTCCAACATCTGGTACTATCCTACTACACATAAATTATACATAAAATATTTGGAAGCTGAATGAACAAAGTTACTTTGTCAACAATTCAGGCAATGTAAAAGTATCTACTCTCCACATATCAGTCCTTCCTTATTTCTGTGTGTAGTGGTTCTATTTTCTTTTCTTTTTCTTGTACTTAAATATGAAAACATAAAATGAGCAGTGTTTTCCTGATAATTCTTCTTATATGAAGAGATAAAGGCTCTTTAAATAAAGTTACATTTTCAGGATAAAATGGAATGACAAATTCTAGTCCAAATCATCACCATAGTTACATACAATTGTTACTGAGAATAAACATCTTTTTCCCCAAACTAAGGCATGAAGTTTCTTTCATAAGAATAGAGGCTGAGAAGGCTGGGACTGTTCAGGCTGGAGAAAGCTTAGGGAGAATCTGATCAATAAGTATCAGATATGAGGGTATAAAGAGTGCCCCAGAGGCACTCAGCAATGAGGCAAGAGGCAATGTGCACAGACTGAAACACATGTAATTCCATCTGTTGAAATAAATAGACCTCGTCATTTGAAACCAGGAAGTTGCGGGTCTGGGATTTTTTTTTAAGGATTCACACCAAAGCAAAAATAGAACAACTCCATTTTGCCTTTAGTAGCTGTCAGAAGCTATTCCTGAAACACACAATACTTTCATGACTAACTCATTTCTTGAATTTAAGAGTGGTAAATAACTACATATCAGAAAGGATAAAATAAGTATTGTCCAACACTCCCTATGATCTAAAATCATTGAAGACACAATAACAACTAATCCCAGGTTCCATTACTACTGGTCCCGCTTGCAGGAAATACAAAAGGATGCACATTACTCAGAGTCATCTCAGAAAGGAAAAGAACAGAACAGTCAAATGATCCAGAATATTTCAGCATTAAGGAGTTTGCTTACCAAATGAGTTGAAAAAAAGTGACTGGTGGTGAACTTTGTGCAGATTCCTTTCAAGACCAATTAGTGAAGCAGTAGGCATCTCTCAGCAGGAAAGAAGATAAGAGAAGAATAAGTCTGTGCTGTGATAGCACATAAGAAAGCTGGGAAAATGTATGAAAGCTGCATTGGCTTAGAATTCTAAGGACAAAGACACTTGTCTTTGCGATTAAAGGGTTAAAGCAACAGATATTTTCACTGCTGTCAGTCTGGTCTGTCAGAGTTCAAATTTACCAATTATCCCGAAGCCAGCTGTCCATACAGTTTTGTTCTAAATTTAGTAGCCTTGGGAAAATGTTTTCTTTCTAAATTAAAATGATTTGCCAAAGATGGGGTAAACCACTGCCAAGTAAAATACCCACTTAGCAAAACACACATACTCACACATTCACTCTCAATAAACGCACCCTTTTTTGCTTTTACTCTCAGCCTGTTTCCTGAAAAGCATCTTCAGATTTTAGAAAAACATTCAATTATATTTCTATTCTTTCCATCTTTACTTCATTCTTCCTGCTTTATTTCTCCCCTTGATAAATCATTTTTTACCGAAGTTTCCATTTTCCAGATGCTTATGCTTATACTGCGGCCTGTGAATTCAGATGCCTATGGAAATCTGAAATTTGTTCAGATTTAATTAAATTCTTACTTTCTTAGTTTATCATGAATTCTGCCACTGACAATCAACAAATTTTTAATTTTACACTCAAATTAATGGGTACTCTTACATTTTCTTGAAGACTGACTAAGAATGAAGTTCAACTGAAAATTCTGACATTAAAAAATGCTTTAATAGCAGAAGATCGAGATAAACAGGATAACTTGAAAATAAGACTTGGCGTGATACTGTATTAATAACAAACTAGAAAATCAGCATTGCAATTAATTACCCCTATAGGAACTACTCAAAACTTATTATGACCATAACTATCACAAAATCACTTTAGAAAGCAAACAATGCATATGGAAGACTTTGGGAGTTGCATAAGGTTAGATCAATTTAAATTAACCCTTTAAAAGTTTGATTAACTTAATTTAGTCACCTGTATAATGTTTCACTGACATTACTTCTTACAATTTCTAATTCACTGTCTGTTAGGGTTTCCATGAATTTTCAGCAATGCATTTCACTGCATGTTCCAAAACACCTTCATAGGAAATGATCTAATACATCTGAAATGGAGTAATGTAATAAAATTCAAATGATGGGCCTATTCCAACTGTTTATATACAGTACTCTTCTCTGAAGGTCAGTACAGCTATCTGAAGATGTGTTTAAAAGCATGTTTGCTTCATCAGCCTTGGTCAGCTACCAAAAGTGTAACTTACATCTCTTGAGGTTCACAGTCTATTCAGACTCAAACAGCTCCGGTTGAAGGTGGTTTTTTTAACTTCCCCGCAAATCGTATCTTAAGTGTGGAAGGACAGAGAGTAATGTTGTCACAGATACAGCAAAAACAATACGAATCTGTTTCAAAATATGGGCACCTAGATGTCAAACTTCAGTTATCAATAAACATTTCAGGTGTTGTATATAGTAACAGTGTCAGATTAAAATTACGCTTGATACAGTTTCTGAAAATAAAATGGTGAATCTGTAGAAGGAACGTATCAGTTTATCAAGTGAAAATGGCACAAATTATATCAGCAGCTATGTGAAAACTTTTAGCAACCTGAAGATCTACTTCACCTTCAAATTATTCAAGAAATTACTGAAAAGAACAGCTAACTACTGGTGCTAACATGCCAGCCTTCATGTACAGTTTGAGTCCAAAATGTTCATTATTTGAGACAACAAGAATGGATCTTGATATTTACACACAGACAAAGCTTCAGCTTCATAGCTAAATAACAGATTTTGCCCCATCTACCTGCAGGTGCTGCTAGATATTAATTTCTCTGGGTGTTTCAACAGAAGACGAGGCAGGCACCAGAATGATTCTCAGGCACAAACTGCATAAGAGACACCATTTTCATTAGAGACATCAACGAAGAGGAAAACAAACACTAAGATGCAACAGGTACAGAGGAGGTGGAAAAAACATGTAAGACTTCAAGTGGACAGACTACAATTGAGAGGAACTCTCTATTCTGTCATCATAGTTTTATTTCAATTCTTATAAATATTATTAACAAAGTATTTTATTGATTTCAACCCATTATTGTAGAATACCAAGATTTTGTTATAGTATAATTCGATCCTATGTGGCATTTTGTAGTCTTTTCAAGTCTTTGAACATATGTAAAGTGATAAATTTAACTTTGGTTAATGAATATATATGAATACATTGAGCAAAATCACTTTGGCATATCCCCAGGTGACAAATCATTTCAAGATACTGAACAAAGCAAACATACATGTTGGAAGAACATCTCAGCTCTCATACCAGACTTCCTTGAGGTTAGCTTCGGCATAAGCCACATTTAAATGCACCTTCCTCTCTGTTTTACTATTAGAGAAACCCTCAAGCTACTAAGCATATTTTTTTTAATTATTATTATTTTATATTATTTTAAAATTTGTATTGTATTTTATCTCTATTTTTATAGGTTATTATCAAGTAAAACCATAATCCACTAAATCATTCATATTCATGATAATGTAATTTTTTTCATAATTAGTTTTAAAGATCAGAGTATCATTTGGTTTGCCTAGGTCCCATTATATATTTAAAATAAAAATTGTTTTGTATTCTGTATTCCCTTCATTGTCCAATTTTATAATTCTATTTTGAATGGAACAGAACTTTTCATAAATTATGGCTTATGAATCAGCAATGCTTTCTGCTTCAATGCTATTTTTCTAGATAATTTATTATTTTTTATCATTCAGAGTAAAACTATGGTAAAATGTGATATTACACTTACGGAAAATAATCCTTAGCATCCTATCTTTTTCTTTTCAAAAACCATTAACCATATTGTGGGATGATTTCAGTTCTTCATAACTTTCATTAAGAAGAAGTCTCAAATGTGAAGTAGATCTTCATGCTAATAATAATCTTATAAAATAAAACACCCAGAAAATACAACAAAAAAGTACCTAAGTATTCTAAAATTTGTATAATTTCTCAAATAAATTTTACGAGGTCTTCCTTCCTTAGGTATCAGTCAAATACTTTGAGAATCTAAAGGTATGTACTGAATGTAAAATGCACTGAAATTAATTCTCCACTTGGAACATATTACCTGTACAGTAGTAATATTGTAATAAAA
This sequence comes from Pavo muticus, assembly GCA_016647715.1. Lineage (NCBI taxonomy): Eukaryota > Metazoa > Chordata > Aves > Galliformes > Phasianidae > Pavo > Pavo muticus. Next base: position 1,810,078 of record JACDJE010000012.1, read on the forward strand.
AGTACCTGTAGCATGCATATAAGGTGGATTATAGCAAAATAGTGCTTAATGCCACAGAAGTCTTCTCCCATTCCTTTTCCAGAGTAACTAGTTAAACCAATAAAATTAACTTTAGCTACTGAAATATTTACTCTTTCCTTTGATATATGTATTTTCTTTTACATATATATAAATATATATCTCAGAGTAGGACTGCACTCGGTGTGTGTGTGTTCCTTCCCTTTCCTACTCTTTCAACACATTTCATGGCATCTTCCTAGTTGCGTTAGCCATGAAAATCACAAGTTTAATATATTTCTTGCTGCTCCAAACTCTTCTTTGCAAGTCTCATGGGACTGAATATCATTTTGTAGATTTTTTTTTCTTAAAATAGCAGGGTTTTAACACACAAGTTTTCATGCACTTTTATGTATCATCTTTTGAAAACTCAAAAGCATTATTTTAGAATTTCTCAAACTATTTCTATACTACTTGGTTATGGTATTGTCCTGTTTTCAGCCAAGACAGCATTAGTAGCACACTGATGTTCTGGTTGTTGCTGAGTGATGGGAGCAAACCTGGGGCTGGGCTGAGCCTCTCAGCAGGGTAGAGCATCTGCCATGATGGCATGGGGCAGGGGAAAGCCATAAAGCTATAGAGTGTTGACCAGGGGGCAGCCACTGCTCAGAGGTTGCTGGGCATCAGTCGGTGGTAGTGAGACCTTGAGTTGTTAGCTGGGTGTTGACTGGCGGGTAGCAAATAATTACATTGTGGCTATAAATATATAAATATATATATACACATACAGTTATCATTGCATTTTTGTTTCCATTTTTCTCTTCTGTTTTAGTAATTCGTTTTTATCTCAACCCATGAGTTCTTTTTCATTTCTAATTCCATCCTTTAACCCACCTGGTAGAGCAAGAGTGAACGAATGGCTGCATGGTATTTAGCTGACTACCGGGTTAAATCACAACAAATAACTCCTTTATTTCATTAAAATCATCATGATTGTTTTTTACAAACAATCAAGTTTCTTGAGTGTACTATTCCTGCAATCTGTTCATTCTACTGTGCAGAATTAAATAAACCATAGTCTTCCCCACTAACTTTCTTCTTTATGGATAGTAAATTTAGAAAGTGCCCTAGCAACACTGCCTATTATAAAGCATTACCTCCACTCCTCAGTGTAACATCACATTTCACTTTGCTTATGACTACGACTGCTTTGAGTTGGAATTCCATACATCAAAATCTACCTCAGACTGAAGAATTTTAAGAGAGCAGACCTAGAATCTTAGGAGAAAATATGGCATTTTTGAGGACAAGAACTGTGAGTGAGCAGAAATTTACAGGAAATCAAAATAAAATTAAATGGGAAGACATAAAAGAGGACTCAACTGGTACAGGCAAGACCACAAGTTTGTTCAGGAGAAGCTGAAGGAATGGAAATTGAGTAAAATGACTGGATGTGTCAGTCTCTGGGGTAAGACTAAGACTTGTAAAAGGACTCAACGTCTTTGGCGAGAAGCATGAGATGTTTGGAACAAAGGCTAAAGCTAAGAAGACAGTGGGACAGATTACAAGACCCGAACTTCCACCGAGTGAGCAGGAACATCTCTAAGATGCCCTACAAGAACACATTTTCCTAACTGAATAAATCCCAGAGTAACTGAGTAATGTCAGCAAACCGTCTGGCAAAATAATAATGGATATGAACACTGGCTACTCCTACCATGCATTCCATTAAGGCACACAGAGTTTTGTGCAGCATATGTTAAAATGCCTTCTCTGCTGTTGGTCTACAATAGGTCCACTTAGTAGTTTACAAGCTTCATCTGGTCTGAAAGATGACTTCTTTGGCCATGCATGTTCATGTTCATAAGCTGCTGCCATGCAGCTATGATGCAAAAATTGCACAGGCCTGATGTATATGAGTACATACCAAACATGATGATGGAATTTTTAATCTATCAGTTTGTTGAGGTTTTTTTTTTTCTGAAACTATATAGATACAAATATTTCAAAAGAACATAAGTTACACACTGGAATGTTAAGAGCACAAACACAACTTTACAATAGTAATTCAGCTCATGCTTATGAATGCTTTATCTTTGATCCTACGATGTATAAACTGCATGCTATTTTTTCTTGCCTCAGTAAACCTGCTTCAGCCCGTCTATGCACCCTGCTCTGAAGGTACGTCATGACAGTGTAGTAATAGAACATGTTGAATATCAAGTCAAACAAAAAGGGAAGTATATTCTGAATGACCTAGAGGACTGCAAACAGCAGGAAAATCTCTTAAATCTAACTTAACAAGAATGATCATTAAGCATGTGACTTTCAGGGTGCCCAACTTCATATCCTGAATTTTGACTGTAAAAGCATTGACCATTTACAGCTGTCCTGGCAGTCAGAGGAAATTGTGCTTTGCACTTTTAAATGGTATGCAACAACAAATACTCTGCAAAATCAGAAATAAGGTTTTAGGTGTTTTGAATTACATATCTAAAATTATCTAGTAATGCAGAACTTAATGTCTCACATTACCAGTTTGTAAAGCAGAGAAATAATACCCTGTCGTCAAACAGGGTTGTTTTGAAAATAAATGCAGAATGTTTGCAAAACTCTACTGAGAAGCATGTGAGGAAAATAAATCTCTTTACAGAAACATCTGCATAATGTGCACTAAAAAACAGTGAGGAAATTAAATACTAAATAGCATCTTCCTAAGTGAACACCATCCATCCTATGCTCTGAAAGTGGAGAACATTTTATATGAAGATACCACGTGATAACATCCAACATCGTAGTATGTACAACATACAGTCAACATACAGTCCACTTGCCATAGTTCATGGGCAGACTGTCTGCAAACAGTCGTGAATACAGAGACATAGAACCTGTCTTCATAAAGGTACTTTGGATCTATCACCACTCTTCAGCGAACAACCTCCCAAAGCCTGCCAAAGTCTGGAAGAACTGTAGCTGCATTTTCATGACATTGAATCTGAGCTGATAAGCTCTGTTAGACCCAAGCTTGTGCTAAGATTTAGGCTGTCATTTGTCCATATGAATCTAAACACGGATTATTAGCTAGTTGTAGTTGTTGACATTGCCACAGGTAACATCCACAGATAAAATGGGTGAGTGTTACTTCACCATGCTTCCCAGTGCTTCTGGCTCTAAGAGACATTAAATGTGTTATCTCACCTTCTATGGTTCTATGTCTAAACTTTCTGAAACAGATAAGCTTAGGATGTGGAATGCAGAAATACGTGCACATTATCTTATTCCTTACAAACCAGCTCTTTTGCCCCCAACATGAATTATCTCTTTGTCAAGACAATTTGCAAACTGAGCGGAAAGATGTGCCCTTCTCTATCTTATCTTCCTTTCTCTTCTAAATAGAATATACTTACCCATGCTTCTGTTTAACAGAATTCCTCCATGTTTGTTATAAGCCACTAAATCACTCAATCACTGTTTTTTCCCCACTCTTCCTGCTTTTCTAAAAAAACCTCATACTTTAAACAGTCTTACTCTTCATCCTTATTCCAAAGCAGCTCTATTGTAAATCTGAAGTACTTGAGTGTTCTTTTGTTTACAATACACTAAAAAAAAGCCATTTCTGATCATATGATAGCCATCCAACACAATCCAGTAATACCACTCGAGTCAATCAAATGCTTGTGAATCCAAAGCTTGTTCTCTCTTTAATGTCAGTAATCCCTAGTCACAATTCGTTTCTTATCTCTTATAGTTGTCATCTACATTATCTCTGAAAATATATCAGACATTCTGATCTTAAGCTCTTTTCTTAAACATCTGAAGTACTTCATGTTCCTATCAGATATTACTTCACAGGTTTTTATTCCCTCATGAACTTAATTAGTCAAATATTCCAAAAACTCTTTAGGATATTGGTATTTCATAGTATACTCATCCCTGTTTAGAAAAGAAAATACATCACAAGCATATTTCCATACTCCAAGTAAAACATGTCTTTTCCTCTACTTCACTCTTTTTCTTTACAATGTTAGATGGGATTATGGATGACTTTGGCCTATTTCAGTCTGATCATACTTGTCATTGGCTCATCCTCAAGAGGAATACCAATCTGTTTTCTAAGTAAAGACATTAATTTCTCTTTTCAGACCACTACTCCTTTTCACTACATTCTTCCATCTAACTATTTCCAGCTCAACAAACAATGCTTCCTCATTTGTTCTCTTGTATTATTTTGTTTCAGGTGATTCCCTTTAATGATTCAAACTGGTAAAGAGAGAAAACCAGGCAGGCAGAGAGACATTAATGGAGAGAGGGGGGGAGAGAGGAAGAGTTAGAGACATGGGTGGGTTGTCAATATACGGATGGATGGAAAGAGAGATGAATGGAGAAACACACCAGGGGGAGAGGATAGGGGCAGAGTAGGAGAGAGAATGAAAACTATAGACCTATCTGCTCTAAATCATCATATTTCAATAATTCTTTATTTAGTAAACATTTTTCCCCAAAAAGCAGTTTAGTGAGAAGCCATATATGAATAGGAATTACTTCAGATGATGAAAGTTATTACATATACGGGAAACTTCACCATGGACTTACAATATCTATCTGAAAGAGACAGTTCTACATTTTGTTTGGTGTTTAAACAAACCAAACCTAAGACTGACAAGGGTGTAACTATGAAGTACTTACTAAGTCTGTAAAGTCCTAATACTTACAGAAGTTCTGCTTTGTACTTTGAAGTCCAGGCCCCAGAGAAAAGAAAACTACAAGTCCATTTCAAACAGTGCTAATCGTTTTCAACATACTGCATTTCTCAATCCTGTAAGGTGTTTCACTCTCCTTTTTTGAGTTTTTGATAATTTCACTGTTTTATGTGAAACTAAACCTAAGAATCATTCTGAAGTTTTGGGACTTTTTTCTTCTTGTTTGATGTTTTTTGCTTTGGTGTGGTTTCCTGTTTTGATTTTCTTTTGGTGTTTTTTTCGGGGGATAAGGCGGGGTATTTCTACTTCTTTGAAAAGAAAATAACAGAATGTGGAACTTAAGAGTGATGGATTATGATAGGAGCATTCAAATTACCTTTCATCCTTGTCCTGTTTTCCAAGCAAGTGTCTTGACAATAAAAACAAAAATCTTACATGCATTAAGTATTTCTGAAACTTTTTGAATATATTTATGTAATTATATATAAATCTTGGACCAGAGAAACAGAGTGGGTTGGGTAAACCAGTGGTTAGAGAGCTATCTTGGAAAAGTAATAAATAAGAGACTTGAACTTGAGTCTCCACTACTATTATGGATGCTCTCTTTTCTTTGCGGAGAAACTGATATCACTATAAATATCATAAAAACATGTGCAGATCAATGGGGAAAAAAATGGTAATTCTCCATTAAAACTGGCTTATTAACAAAAAATAAAAAATAAATTTAAAAATCTCTATTTAACTGTGGTACCTGTTCCAGTAGGATTAGCTGCCCTTCATAGCTATGTCATACATTCATGCATACCCAAAGACATACAGAGAGACATTTCCACTTTCTTGAAACAAGTTGGGGGCGAGTGGTGAGGAACAGGACAGCTTCAGCATCACTGTGTCATTTGAAGAATGCATGCCACTAAGGAAAAGAACTTGCTCTTTTCACTGAAGTAAAAATCCACAAAATGGACACATAGCTACATAACTGTGGCTGCTCTCTTTTCCAGATTTGAAAAGATTTCTCCTATAGGCAAGACAACACTCAATAGGCAAACATTCTTCACTATGATTGTTCCTGCTTGAATTATTTTCTGCAGGATGGGAATACCAAACCTTCTCTCATTAGCATCTAAGTAGCATCCCTAAACAGAGAAGTATGCGATGATAAAGTGAGAAACGTAATTATTCACAGAAGATATTTAAGATGTAGTGGAAAATCCTGTCTTAACTGAGAAACTGATAGGCTAGCTCAGTACTGATTAACAGTGAAACACACAAATGCAACTTGATAGTGTTTCAAATGAAAAAGAATCTAACAATCAAAGCACTACCATAATTTAATCTGTGCAATATTTAGTACAAATGGGAGCAGTAATACCCAGTTACACAGTATTATTAATACATTCAGCATCTAGTTACTGAATACATTGCTGTTGAAACAAAGAACTATTAGTTTTAAGGGAAGCTGGATTAAGTGTGTTGACAAAAAAAAAAAAAAAAAAAAAAACCTAAAACTACTGACAAAAAAAAAAAAGAAAAAATATATCAGAAAATAAAAAAATAAATATGCCTGAAATGTGAACTATAATGCTTAGGTGTGCAAGCCATGAGCTGTTATGCCAAAGATATATGATAACTGCATAAGCCTAAGAATCAGTTTTAAGAGATGCATGGAAAACTTACCTTTGGGCACAATCATTGCTATTCAGAGCATATACTTACTGTCCAAAAATAAACTGTTCAATAACCAAACAATCAATATGATAAGGAAAAAAACAACCAGATATTCTATTAAACATGGCTAACTTCAGCACAGCAGCACAATACCAAATTAAAAGAGAGTTTATATTTCAGACAAGAAGTTAAAGTCAGGTCATTTTTTCCTTTTTTGGCAATTCTCAAGGCACAATTCAAATCACTAATCTTAGTTCAATGCATCTGTTCACAGTTTTTTTCTACATTTTCATGTCTAGCTAAAAACTCTTTGCAGGATGCGTACCAAAACTAGATTAAGAACATTTTAGAAAGAAACTAATTCTTCATAAATTAACCATGAAAGTTTTAAATACCAACTTGAAAAACAAATATTTTATCATTCATGTTATTGTTTAGATATACAAGAATGGGCCCTAAGAGATCTGTCATCAAAACTATTGCACATCTGTCTGTAATGATCTGAATGTTAGGGCATGTGACTAAAATTGCGTTTGAGTAGAAAAATGCACTGAGCAGTGCTAAGAGGGATAGGACAGCCCCTTTGCTGCCCTGATAAATCTGCACTATTTAAATGGTTCTTGACAACTCCCTATGCGAGTGTCAATCCAGCCGCTTTGGAAGGTAGCATTTGCTATTTAGTAACTGTAAATATAAAGAAAGCCTTTGCAGACTTTCTTACATTTGACAGGAGCCTCCTCTGATTCCCGACAAGTGTGGTAATGCAATTAACTAGTTCTCTGGAATGAATATGATATACAGATTGCTTTCTGTAGAGCTGAGAATGGAAACGTCCAAAGACCTAAATATAAACCAAGATTCTTTTCAGGAATGCAATTAATTCCCAGTTTAACCAAAATTTTGTTTCCAGTCAGAAAATCTCAGTTGTGTTCTGGACTTTTATAAGAATCCCAGGAGACTGTAATGATGCATGTTGCATGATGGATACTGATACTACTGAAAAGGGACAGCATCTCACAGGTCAAGTGAAACCTGAAGGAAAACATGTACCATGAGACGCCCTCCTGAAATATTTGTTCTTATTTCCTCTTTAGAGTTTATTAGAAACTTATCCAGAAATGGTGACATCTTGTGGCATTTAAGAAAGCCATATTTTCAAAGGAGATCTGAAAACTCAGCTACTATGAATTGAAGACTAACTCTGAAGCATTTTACTTCCTTCCAAAGAGGTCTAGACACTCTGGCTCCATCCTTTAAAGAGTAATCCTGAGGCCTGCTGTCTGACTCCCTTGAGTTTTTTATTTTTTGTTTTTTACACAAGAACACATTTAAACAGAAACACCGCAAAGGAACTCAGCTCCTTCCCTCTGCCTTCTTTCAGAGCTGGTGGTTTTGGTTTTGGCATTTTTCCAAGTAGCCTGGCAGATTCATTCATCCAAGCTACAAGTCTGCTGGGCAAAAACCCAACAATATCCAACCACTTCTGTCTTTTCTTATCATTGTAGCTACATTTACTTGCCACTTCATAGTGTTCATCAGTCTTTCAGGAAGTTACTGAAAGTGGATCCCTACCTCTCACTCCAGCAAGTGACTGTGCCCTGCTTCAATCCTATCTTCCCAATCTTCTCACTTTTACCAAGCACTGTCAGTTCTTTCAATCTTCCCAGTGAATTCTGTTGTTTTTCCATGCTTTTGTCAAATTCAGAGAGCCTTCTCCAATCCCTAGAAGTGTTAGCTTAACTCCTTTTCATATTGGGCACCTTGGCCTTGATGGGTATCAGCAGCGAGGTCCTCTTTTTCAAGGCTGGCATAAGGAACTACAGGATCCTTCACTTTCCAAGTTGTTCCACTGTCTTTTTGTTTGTTTGGTTGGTTGTTGTTGTTGTTTTTTGAGCTGGTTACCACAGCAAGAAAAAGGAAAGGGAGGCAAATAATGGGGAAGGAAGGAATCAGAGAAATCAGGAAAAAAACCAATGAACACAGTACTTTGTTACCGAAGGAAGGAAAAAAAGGTGTTTGTCATTTATAGTAGTTAGCTGATTTATTCCCTGGAGGTTAATGGCTGAGGTAGGTAGCCTCACAGAGAGAATGCTTCCTTGGCTGTCTAACAAACAAACATTTCTTAGCAACCTCGCTTGCTTTTCTGAAAACTTAATTCCTGAGTCTGTACCCTGTTACAGCCTGTAGAGCTTTAAAGCAAGAAAAGGAGAAGCAAATATTGAAATGGTTCATCTGGTGGCAAAAACAAACAAACAAACAACAAAAAAAAAACTCCACAGTAATGCATTTGAAACATCACAAGATTTTTGTTGCTGCTACTTCTTTTCAGACATTCGCATCTGTACTCTTAAATAATTCTGGAGCACGCACATGATTCCTGTAGCAAGGATATCCTGTCGTAACTTCTACTAAGTCTCTAGGATTCTGAGTTCTCATATACCTCAAGTTTGATCAGAAGAGTGACAAGATCGTGAGACTATAGTCAGCTCCAAGTTCGTTTTGAAAACTAAGAACAAATACTAGTCAACCTTCATCAACAGCTTGAGTATCAGTTATTGCCAATATAGTCAGACCACATTTTAAAACTGGCTCAATTTCATTCAGACTTGAGAGGAGTAGCCACTATTGCGTGAGAAACAGTACTTAAAAAAAAACCAACAAACAAAAACCCTACAACCAAGGGAAAATTATTTCTAAACACTTAACTACAGAAGTCAATGATCCCGCTTGAGTAAGTGAGCAATACAAGCCAAAGATTCTTCTTCTGTATGTATGAGACACATTAATAAGGAAAAGAAAATATTCCAATTTCAGAAATAGGTGAGTCTCTTTTTCCTCCATAAGTTAATGAATTAGAAATATTTTGGAGTATTTTTTGGGTGGAAGTAGTAAGTGGGGGTGGAGTTGTTTGTTTTTTGCTGACTGCCCTTTAATTATATAAACTCCCAGATCTTCCAGCAAAATTTTAATTGTTTTAAACTATTATCTTACATTACATTAGATGTAACAAGAAATATCTATAAAAATATGAAAATGCTTTTCTATGCTTTAAAATGTCAGCATAAATTATACTGTCCATATATTAATAATTTGAAATTTCAAATTAAGCAGTCACTTCAGCAAGATACATTTTTTTTAATTTAAATGAAAGGTAAAATTATAGTACGAGCAAAGTTAAATGGCCTTCTTGAGCTGATTGCCCCCATTTTAACAATATTAATATATTTAAAAAATAAAATATAATTTAAAGAACAAAAGACTGCAGTATCATTAAATCTACTGCAACACATTTCCATCTCATGTGAAGATTCTGGCACTCAGCTCTCTTGGAGAGGAGAAGAAGAAAATATCCCAAAATAAACTAATTTTCTTTAGGGGCACTTCATTAAGCCATGGCTTATTAAATGTAAAAACAGGTGTAAAATATATTTAATGATCATTTGGCTAAACATCTCGGACTTTAAGCCTATGGAACACTCCCCACTTTAAATCTTGAGGTGAAGAAGGCATTAAGGTGATTGACCTTTTAGTATATACTTGCACCTCTTCAAGGTAAATTTGCCTTTCTACAAGTTTTTTTTTGTTTGTTTTTTTAATTAAATAGGCATATGTGATCTAGAACATAATGACTGAAAAATAAGAGAATCTCAGCCTGTGAGGATCCCTATGCACTTTTCATGACCCCATCTCTCCATCTCATTAGACCACCTTTAAACCCAAGTGATGTCCAAATCTCAACCAGCTTCTTGGGATTTAGAAGGGGTCAAATAATGGTATCACAATGAGTATCTCATTGTTTCTCCAAGATTCTCTTCAAAATCTGCACCTGGACCTAAATCCTCTTTCTTGCCAACATGGTAAGTACCAGTAACCAGGATGGACTTCATGTACTGTAAAGCTGATGCTCCAAAAGTAATTCATTATCATTAGCTAGTGTTAAGCAAGGAAATAATACACATCCCACCTCACTGGTGAATGACTTTGCTGTCTCTTCAAGAAGTTTCCCTCACAAGACAGAACCACTCCTATCCTATACACAGCAATTTCACTTCCATCTTCACAAATTCCTTTCAACAATTAAAAGATTGATTTTCTTCACTTCACCTTTGCTGTTTCAGGCAATATAGCGGGAATCTTGTTCAAATGTGTATTTTTAGATTTGCCCAAAATGAAAATATTCTTCAGGGTCCTGGATCTCTCATAACTCTTCATAAAGATATGGAATATACATCAGGAGTTGTAGTATTTATAAATTAATAGAGGCATCTTCAAATCCAATATGTTCTGTTGATCACCACAAAGACAGTCTAAATCTATATTGTCAACAGATAAATATATTAGACAGCAATATGTATTAAAATTATTGAGGTAGTAAAGGCAAGGATGAAAGTGCTGGTGTTAATTCATCCCACTTACACGTGTGTATAGAGTCATGCTGTTAAAAATTTCATTATTCCATACTGTTTTTCTTTGTGCAATGAATGCTGGTCTTGGGATGATTGGAGGCTCTGTAACAGATGACTGATAAGAACTGTTTTTGTTTCATAAATCAAAGATATTAAAAAGTGTACTGAATTAAACTAGCAAAGAACATGAACAGCATGAACGCTGCACGGAAACTGATTCTATCCATGTCTGTGCTCCAAAAACAAACCATTTAACCTGTGAACCTATCTTTACATGTTTCCAATACATGAAATGCCACATAATTTATAGGGAACGTTCTTCACATAATACTTCATTAAGATGTGAAACCCTTGCTGGGGGATACTATGAACGCTAGAAATTCGCATTTTTTTCAAAGACCAACTGAACAAATGCATGGAAGAAAAAGCCACTAGAGCTAATAAATACAAGGACAATACATTTGTCTTGGAAAGCTGTCATAAATCACTGGAAGCTGCAAAACTACACTTGAGGAAATACTGCTTACTGTACACTTGCTTTGCTATTCACTCTTACCAACACCAACTTTTAACCTCTAACTTCCAGCCACTACTGAAGGAGAATACTGGGCTAGATGGACCTTCATTCTGAGCCTGAAGACCCAATCCTATGTTTTTACCTGAACTATATAAACGCAGGGAAAAATGAACCTGCAGTCTCTAGTTGGAAAAAACAACTCAATGCATACTTCTCACAGTAATCTAACTGTGCTTCAGTTAGTATTTGTGAGCTGTGGATATTAACACCTTTCCTCAGTTTCAGAAGTACTGTGGAAACAATCATAGAATCATAGAATCATAGAATCATAGAATGGCCTGGGTTGAAAATGACCACAGTGATCATCTAGTTTCAACCCCCTGCTATGTGCAGGGTCGCCAACCACTAGACCAGGCTGCCCAGAGCCACATCCAGCCTGGCCTTGAATGCCTCCAGGGATGGGGCATCCACAACCTCCTTGGGCAACCTGTTCCAGTGGGTCACCACCCTCTGCGTGAAAAACTTCCTCCTAATATCTAACCTAAACCTCCCCTGTCTCAGTTTAAAACCATTCAACAAGTGCATTAACGTTGTGAAGTAGTCAAATAGTACAGTGACAAACAAGACTGGAAAGCCAAGGAGAAAAATTAATCACTATTTTTCTATAGAAGAGCTTGAATAGTGTGCAGTACATAAGGCTCGGGGCTAAACACTGAACAGCGAGGATAAAAAATATCAAGTAACTACTCATTCACTGAGCGTTGTCTGTCCTGGGCTCCAACTAAGGTATGGACCTTGTGGAAGAAGAGTATACTATTGTGTCATTAAAAACACCTAATATTATCATTCAGAGAGTTAAATATAAACTGCACGGGCAACCTTATTTTTACCATTAGCAACTTCAGAATGACTGATTTTCTACATACTTTCAGGTATGTCAAATTTTCTAGAAAAGCAGACTAAAACTCATGAAATTCCACCACGTCATCTTGGCAAAACTTAACAGACCTCTATTCCCAACAATCTCATCCAACCTCTTCCACTTAAAAGTAACAGAATGACTGATGGTACTTTATTAATTTGTACCTATGTAAACATAAAAAAAGAAAAAAAAAATTGCAAATGCACTTCCATGCTACAGCAAATAATTGTGAAATATGGAAATATCAGGCTTTGAATAAGACTACATTTCATTGAATAGACATTCTCTTTTTATTCTGCATAATTTATCTCTGTCCTGTTCCTTTTATCTTGACTCCAAAACTATACTCTTCCAATCACCAGTGCTAACAAGCTCTAGTTCTTATTACATCCATTTATGTTACCAACCTTTTCTAGCATTCCAACCTTTTTGTGTATATTACACAACCCACCTGCCGTGCAAGTCTCTCTTTCTACCTATCTTCCATGCACATTTCCACCCAGTACACATTCCATTATTTTACAGGCTCCATTTTCTGCTTATGTCACGACTCTTCTCAAATCAAGACTTATAAAGTCTACACGACAGCAAAAATATAAAGGATAGTTTTCACCACTGTGACAGGCAAACAACAGATTTCTAACATATACATATACTGCAAGCCGTAGGTTTTCTTTCTGCATTTGGTATATTTGGTTCTGTGAATATTTACGTGTGCGCATTATGTGACAAGTTCCCTGACAAATCATAGACCACTTGGTTATGCAAGACACTGCTCTGCAATAAATGTGCGCGAAATAGGAAGCAGAGTGATTGCAAATTACTTATGAACATAATCTGACAAATTAGCTACACAGATGACAAGGAGGATATGGAAGTGGATAAATAATTACTTGAGAAAATTGAAAACTAAAAATAAGAGTAAATTATGTTTTTTAGGAAACCTTATCAAAGACTTAATGGAGATTCTGGTGTCAAACTGCTAATACTAATATGTTGGTGTTTTTAATCTTCAAAAATAACCTAGATGCACAGATTAACTATTCATACCTAGTGGAATCTACAAATAGTAAACAACGACCCAGACAAGTCAACAAGTAAGCATAGAAGACCTTAAACTCTTAGAACTACCAGAAATAACTAGAAAGTTATTTCAAAGATCTGAATTTCAGGCAATCTGCGGATGGAAACCAGCTATTCCAGCAGATATTCCCTATTATTTTACCTTCTCTAAAAGACATCTCTTTACTGGACTCTTCTCATTTGGTAACACTACACATACTGTACAATTTAGACTTATTTCAGCAGTTGTCTGAGGGTTAGGAAAGAAAAAACTCCACACACCGATCACTTACAGGAGAAAAAAAGTTATCAATGTGTAAACTCAAAGGCTAAATTCAATACTAATGGTTTTTGTAATGGCTAATGTGACAGAGGGGAAAAATTCACAAAAAAACTGTCCAGCTGAAGCATAAAACAGTAAACAGGAAAAGCTTAGGCAAAGCAGAATGGGTCCCAGACTACAGAAGAGATAGTAAATGAACATGCAATTGACTCAAAACTCTTCCACCACATCAATGAATGCAGCCAACGAAGTCATTCATTCTTCCCAACAGCCCACTTTCTAAGTCCAGGCTCCCTCTTCTCAACAGTGCAAGGAGAAAATTCTGTTTTCAATTCTTAAAAGAATTAAAGATGCTGAAACAGTGGAATAACGTTGTCAGCTTTACCGTCATCAAGAATTCAGATTCCAAAAATAAAGGAAGGGTTTGTATTAACAGTGTGCAAGGGTAATTTAAGGTCAACGAACCATAATACTTTAGACCTGGTATTTGGTATATTACACAGGCTGTAGTATGACATTACAGAAAAATTAAGGCTCACAATGACCATCCCCTCTCTCTTAGCAAGGCCAACTAGATACCACTGCCCAGAAGCCTGGGTATTTCCAAGGACAGAGATACCACAAAACTCACTGAGCAACTTTTCCCAGGTTCGACTATCCTCACACTAGTTATTCCTACTATCTACACAGAACTTTCTATGTGGCAGCTGCTGCCTGATCCTTCTTGTCCTGCCAATACGCACCTCCAAGAAGTCAGCCCATCTTCTTTACACCCTTCCACTTTGCAGATGAAGGCAGCACTAAGATCACCCGCTAGCTTTCTCATCTTCACAATGGACACATGCTTTATGTTGTTTGTTTTCTTATTTATATCCAACTTCAACCGTTCAGCACTTGATTCTGCCTTTGGGTCAGGTTATCTATTGATAACCTAGGGTAGCTAATGCCTACTATTTCTGAATTAATCTAAAGCAACTATAAAATAGAGAAATTCTACCCAATTTTTTGGTTTAACTTAGCTATTAAAGCAGACATCTATATATACATTCTACGTATACCTTCTATTAAAATTGCTCTTTTTCTGTTCTTCACTGAAATATTTTATCTATAAGAATACTGAAATTAGGGATGTGGTCTTGCTGGAAACAAAATCATTCTATATAAAACCTGGGGTGAGCTGAATCATTCTGTATACTCCCTAATTGTATTGACTAGATTTCCATTGGCTCTAACAGGAACTTAGTGCAGACATCAATACCTAAAGAAACAAAGCTACCACTAGGTATTTTAAACCAGAACCAAAATACACTCAATGTGTCATTTTTAGCATTTATTCTTTCCTTAGAAAATGTATGTGCATTAGATGGAAAACTGTAAAATAATTTTAATAAAAGCACAACCTCATGGAATTAAATATCTCGGAATCTTTCTTATTTTAGATAGATATATTATTAGAAATTCACGGACATTAATTTAGGTACAGAAGAGTAGTTATATCACTTTTAAAATGCAAAATGAACATACTGAAAATACTGTCATCAGGAAAAAAAGTAATTAAAAAGTAATAAAAATCTTCACATAAAGACTATTAAGTTCAAACAAAATGTATTCCTTACTTCCCAAAGGATCTATGTACATGAAAACGTCACATCAGTAGGCAGGAATTAATACCATTCATTATGTCTTAGGCGTTTAACATAAAAACATTTTATCTTGAAATAATAAAAATGGTTAGGATGTGTACTCCAATTGCAAGTGGCCGGCAGAAAAATCCCATGGCAGAATGGAATTCTCCACCTGTGGAACTCTTGTATACGTCAATTCCCCAGGACAGCAAACTTAGCTTGCTGGAGGAAAGGGAGTGTAATTGCACTCTGAACAGTATTGTCTCTTAGGGATTATATAGCGGTACTATGAATTAAAGTAGTTTATAGGCTGCTTCAACTAGTGTCCATGTCAGGGCAATAAAAAATGGCCTAGAGCTACAAGCATTTTCTCGATAGTTCACTCATGAATACCCATACAAACTGAAACTGAGACTGAGACAAAGAACAGGACCTACCTGCAGAATTTAAAAAACACTGACATGTTCTTGCTAACTGGTGCAGTTACTGTGAAAATGCTTGTCTTGAAAGCATCTGTATTTTTCTCATCATCACATTTCCAACACTGACAAGTCATAAGATAGAAGACCTTTCAGAATACATCATTCTTCATTGTTCTGTTTTATTTCCCCTCTTAGTTTTCCTAACACACTACCTCTTAAAACCAGCAATGCCACATCAGCTTTAAAAATGAATAATGCAGCATTAATTCTAATGAATTACCAAACAACTGAGAGGGAAAACAAGATGGAGGTCAAAATGCATTTTTATGGTCTACTATAGGATTAGACATCAGCCATCTTCTAAAGAGTTCTTTCAATTTGCAGATAATCCAGCTTTTCTTTATTTTTTTCTTCCTTACCTTCTCCTGAATCTGCTTGTGGAAGTTCTCTTATTAGTCTTACCTAATTCCATCAGCAACTCCAGCAGTTTTCCTAGCACTACTACATCCCATATCCCGAGCCTCTCCATTGGCATATAATCTGACCACAGTAGATTTTACACTAGCTCTGCAATTGTTGCTGTTCATTTTTGGTATTTGATCTAATAGACTTCAGAATATTAGTGGAATGGAAACTTGAACAATACTCAGGAAATAAAATGTGGAATAAGAAGTGAGAAGTTTATGAACAGACACTAACTACAAAGCTGTGAATCCAGGGTCGTGTTGAGTTCCTAGGGAAGATTAATTACAGAAACCATGAATTGCTTTGTCTTAACAATGAGATTTCTACCAGATGTCCTAAAAGCTGTCCATACTGCTACCTTACATATGGTAAACATTTCAAACTTGTGAAGAAAATTAAAAGAACATTGTAGATATAACCCAGTCTAAATTTTGATTGAAAGCATTTTCATCAGAAATAAGAATAAAAATAAATCTAAGAAAGGTGGAAAATAACAAAATGAAGGTTTAGCAGAAGCCCATACATTTGAAAGGACAAACACGCAGAATCAACGCAGCAATCGACTATCACTCACACTAAACACCATAAGCTGAGTGCTGCTTAATTAGTTAATTGATCAATTCATATTTCATACTGAAAGACAAAAGGAAGAAAAATGAAATATGCTCCAAAAAGACCTAATATCCTACTCAGGATAGAAAAGGTGATATGGAAATCTGGAAATGTTGGTCTCTGCTTGGAAAGCTGGTACAAACACCTCTATATATTAATTAGAAGAAATGTAACTGAAATTAGACATAAACATAGAACAAATGAATGCCCCATTGACCTACAGGTAACAAATGCTTGCAAGTTTGTTATCGGCACTCATTATTTGGATTAAATATCTTCAAACACAGAAGTGAGACTAAAACTGAAGTATGTAAGATCGGAAACCTGCTACTGAAATCTCTATATAATATAATTCCTTCATAAATCGAAGCTTTTTTTCTCTTCCTTCAGACAATGGTATTTGTAAAGAAGAACAGAACTAGTGCCTTTATTTTTGTTGATCAGAAGATCCATTTACATAACTTAAAATGTGTGTGGGAGGGGGAGGGGAACATCTTTGCTAATATTTTAACTAAAGCTTTGTAAAATATTTTATTTTTTAAATACTTTCTGCTCTACCAGCAGTTTTTAAGTGTGATCTGATTTGTCACAGGAACTTGAACAAATCATGGGGCTCTGCATAAGGATAGAAGTCGATCTGCGCGTTCTCAGCATGCACCAAGGCCATCAGGCTAAACTATGGCTTTGCTGCGAGCAAGACACTGCTCTGAGAAACAGATGAGGAAACAGATTGCGGCTTGCAGACTGACAATCTGCTTGCTGGGTTTCTTATACTTGAGAGAAGAAATATCTTGGGCCAGGCATATACACGGTGTAGCTGCACTAAGGACAAGCAAAGAAGGGAGCCATTCCCTGCCACAGCTTGCCAAGTGGAGAAGGGGAAAAAACAGCTCCATGCAGGCTGCTCCACCCACCCATGCTGTGTAATGGCAGGAGCCAACAAAGAGCAAAAAGGGGGCCAACTCACCCTTCCCAACAACTCTGTGCCAATTCACATAGTAATTCATATTCTATGCCTCAGTCTTGCTAAAAATCCAATGTTTCTTTACAGTAGAGAGTTTTAAAAAGGCTAAAGATTAGCATTTAATCAAGAACTACCCATTTTTTCTTTAGGCTATAACGTACCAGTAAGGCAAAAAGGGTTGTATGTGACTGCATGCTGCAAAATGATACAAGGTCTTAAGAGATTTATGAAAACCTATGAAGTTATTTTTACCGAAACACTTTGAAGGAAATTAAGCCTATCTCTACCAAATAATGAAAAATAGGTTGGTCAATAAAACTGTTATGCGTATGCAGATAATCAAACTAATATACAGAAAAAATGCTTTACATGTTTTATTTTGTGTGGTAAGTAATTTAATGCGCATTTAAGGGCTTAGGATACAGGAACTGAGTGAGATGTTCTGTTAGAGGGACTGTGGGATTTCACTCTCAAGTTTTCAGGTTTATACTGTGATAGTGATATAAAAAACAGTGAAATAATTTGAAAATTAGTGATAATTCTCCTCTATTACAGCCCTAAAAGCTCTTTTTTTCTGAAAAATTTTGAAACATAGTTAATATAGTAATGCATGACATTCCCAGGAAGAAGAATCTCAGAAGAAACAGAAAATTCTATTATACTTTGGCCTTCTAAACTCAGAATGGTTTCTGAGGTGTCTCAAAATACCATTTTGTCATAGTTAAAGATCAAATCCCAGCCCTGCACTATTGAGCTGGGTTGCCAACTGCAGCCTACACATTCATGTGTAACACACCTTAGATGCCCTCATCTATCCCACCTGGAAACCAGCTGTATCTCCAGAGGATGTGGATCTTTGTTATGTCTGTCAGTTCACAAAGATGACTCAGAAGCTATTGGGTGTGTTAAATGCAACTAAATACCTAGGTTTAATCAACTAATCAGCTATAGGTTAAGCAATTAAGTTACTCTATGACAAGTGTTTCCTGAAGATTTTACGTGCTCCAATATATTGCAATGCCTTATGTCAACTTCTGCATATGAACAATTCACCCTCAATATACAATCTTTACATTCCAGAAAGTATGGAGGTTATACATATCTAAAGGGTGGAGAGAGGCAAATGGATGTGGCCAGGCTCTTTTCGGTGGAGTGTAGCAGTAGGACAAGGAGTAATGGCCTAAAACTTGAACATAGGAAGTTCCATACTAACACGTGGAAGAACTTTTTTATGGTAAGGGTGACGGAGCACTGGCACAGGTTGCCCAGAGATGTGGTGGAGCCTCCTTCTGTGGAGATTTGCAAGACATGTTTGGATGCCTACCTGTGTGAACCATTGTAGGGTACCTGCTTTAGCAGGGGTTGGACTCAATGATCTCTTGAGGTCCCTTCCAACCACTGCAATTCTATGATTCCAAGTTAAGGTAAGGGGCCTTTCAGCACATCTCCTGAACTGAAGGCAGTTACATGATCCACACAGTCAAACATCACTGATTTGTTGTCATTCCTTGAGACAAATTAATTAGGGCACGAAGTCCTACATACTATCCATTATAGATATCTGGGTGCGTATGACCTCCTAATTAAGCATATACCATTGTTACGCAGTTTGCATGTACTCCGTTTTAAGCATGTGTTAAGTCCACACAGGATTTCATTCATTTACTTGTGTGTGCATAAATAGCCTTGCTGGACAGTGTTGTTTTCCTGAACTATTGCCATAATTCAGTATAATGACTTTTAAGTTGGAAGTCAGCATTTTAAAAGTAAGATAATTTACTACACAGTTAACATCAATGAATATATTCAACTATAAAACAACCATAAAAAGGCTTGCCCTATTTTCCCCCAAGTGCCATAAAATTTGCTAAGAGTCAGGAAAAAAAAAAGTTATAAAAATGTAAACAGAAGATCAGAATTTGGATAGCTTGTTCCTCAGTTCAGATAACAATCAATGTGCATTTGTTGATTCATGAATATTAGATTTCATTCACGAGGTACATAATTACTGCAAAGCAAATTTCCACAAAGGCACCATGCCATGGAAGGTTCAGCCACATAAACTGAGTTTTATCCTTAGAAGAAAGTTGAAGGGAAGTCCGACACAGTAGGACAATATAGAATCACATAGAATCACAGAATGGCCTGGGTTGGGACCACAAGGATCATGAATTTCCAACCCCCCCACCACAGGCAGGGCCACCAACCTCCACATTTAATACTAGACCAGTATAGGTCCTCATGGATGCTGAAGGACTTGAACTCTCCCAGTCCAACACTAGCAACAGCACTGCCAAAAGGAAAAACAGCAACATGGGCCTTTCAGGGGCACCATTTTAGGAAATGAACAATTACGGTCAAAGAAACACTGGGAGACACTGTCAGACACTGTCAAACACAGTAACTCCTAAGAGTATAAAAAGAACAAAAGTATGTCCCTATATTTTTTTTCTATCACTTTATCTGATACGTTTCAAAAACACTTCTGCATAAGCACTTTTCAGTCTAATAAAATGTCTGGAAAAACAGTAGCATGGTAACTAGGAAAGCTACTGCAAGTTGTTTTCCATTAAGAAATCTTCAGATCCCCCTACCCTCAAGTTCAAAATTTTTTATGCAGCTCCTCTAAAACTTTGCAATTTTCATTTAAGTGTTGCTCTCCTAAATCAGAGCAGGAAGTTGGTATGACTCCCTTTTGGTATCTTCTACTGTTTTCAGGAGTTCTGTACCAAAATACAATCCTACATTTTTGTCTTAATGAACGAGGTCATTTAATGTACCTTTTTTTTTTTTTTGAGATGTTATAATACCTAACACATTTAATTTAATATCTTCTACAGCTACTTAGTAGCTACTTTGAGCATTCCTGGTGAAATTAATGGAATTATTAATACTCCCTCTAAAAAGCTTATGCATCAAATTATTATTGACTTCTTTTTAAATGTGTTGAAATAACTTCTTCAAAATCAGAAATATTTTAGCAGCTGTATGCTAAATGCTTACTTTAGATGTTTTAGTTACGTTTACAAAAGTCATAAATATCCTTTATACCACTAGTAAGAAACAGCATAAATAAAACAATGCATGTTTTAGCTTAAAAAAGAAGTAGAATGAAGTAAGTGCCCTTCCAGAAACAGAATACAATTGAGTTTACAATGTGAAAAACCTGTATTCTGAACGGCAAACTACGATTGCCACAACGCATTTGTATATACAAAACACATGGTTAATGGGTTCTGTATACACAAAGTGAAACACTTGTTTAATAAAAAAGATAAAAACACAAGCAAATGCATTCCCTCTGGATATACAGAACTTTGGATCTACAACATGAAAGTAACAGTGTAAGAACACAACACAGATGCTAGCCCTGAAGAAAGGCACTACACAAATCGTGCAGTAGAACTGGATGATAAATGGCTAATCGTTGTACTGAAGTGAACTTCCTTCTGTTGTTGCCAAAAATGGCCATCACATTTCACAAAGCCTTATATTTTAAATTCCACCAATTATCTGGCATATCGCCTGCTAAACTGCACATTCAAGCACAGCACAAGAAACAATTGCATGGTGTGCTTTGATTGTGGTCAATGGGTGAGTAATTAAACAACAGTTCAATGAGTGGTTGGACTGGGGCAACACTGAAGTTTGGTAAACTATGACTACCCTGACCTATGCTGTTTACAGCTCTAAAAACATCTTCAAAATACAAAGACTTATAATAGAATTCACACAGCTATAATTTGGAGGGTCACCTGAATTTCCTGTAATAGGGAATACTGCAACAATATAAATATAGTGACGAGGACATACTGACAATAGAAGGAAGAACATGTTTTCATGCAAGCAATTTCCATTTCTCCGGGCCTTTTCTTTCTTTCACAAATAAAGAGAATTAACAATTCATTCAAGTTTCTAGGTACACAGTGTTTCAGCTCATTTTGCCTTCCTGCTACGGCCAGTGTGGTACATAACACCAGCTGAGGGCTGCGGGCTGCAGACCTCTCCATGAATAGTGACAAGTGCCATGAATGCCTGTCTGTGATAATGCTCTCATGAAGAGCATGATGAAACTTCACGCCGAAGCCGTGCTGTAGGCTCCCTGACATGACTGATGATTAAAGTTAAGTCCCTCCACCAGCACGGCCAGTAACCCAGTTTCACTCTGCTCTATCGAGGTACCTTGAAACTAACCCTGCTGTTACCTAACCTGCTCCGTAAGTTTCACGCCTGTCTGCCTCGACAGAGAAGGATCCTTTCTTTGTGTTGTAGGCTCATTACTATGGCATGCCTAATTTCTTCTGCAAGTGAGGGGAGCAACTGTGGTGAGGGTGTGGGGTGACGCGGCGGCGTTCCACACAGCATTCCCCACATGCAAAGCATCCCCGCTTCTGTGATGAACGCTTCCACCCGTGATTGAGACTAGTCGTTTGGAGATGAAATACCAAAAGGGTATTATCGTGCATTTCAGCCCGGCAATCAAAATGCAAGTTCTGCACCGCAGCAAGAAACAGAAGGCACAAGTGCCTCACTGACGCATTGAAGGCGAGGATTTTGTACCGCTGTGTAAATAAAATGCCTGCCTGTGACTTTAAGCACGGTGGTACTTGGCTAGAGTGAACCATTTATTCTTACTATGAGGGATACGGGGATAGGGATGAGGATGAGAGGGGCGATGGTGATGGTGAGGAAGAGCAGCGAAAGCCCCAGCGCCTGGCGGGGAATGGTGCCCCTACCTCAGCAAGCTGGACAAGGGAATAGCTCCGGATCCACTGCCCAGGATCCCTCCTTTCCTCCCAGACAGGAGTTTCTCCACCAGAGCCACATTCCCCGTGCGGGCGGCCTCCAGCAGCTCCTGGTCCTTGCCCATGGCCGGGGACCGCGCGGCCCCCGCGCCCCCCGCCGCGCTGCCTGGGAGCGGAGCGTGGATTCCTGCAGTCCCCTCCGGAGCAGCGGGAGCAGCAGCGGGAGGGAGGAGGAGAATCACCTCCTCCTAGTTTCACTGGATCATTGCTGGGTGGAGTGTGGAGGGGAAGGAGGGGGGGAGCCAGGCCGAGCAGGAGCCTCCCCCCAGCTCCCATCCGCGCACCCCGAGCCTCGGCCTGGAGAGCGGGGCGGAGGGCAACGGGCGGCCCCCGCGCCCGTGTCTGGGCGGGGCGGGGCGGGGCGGGGGGACGGCGACCCTCA
>JACDJE010000012.1:1833337-1877197 GCA_016647715.1 Pavo muticus
CGGGGCCGGGCGGCGCTGTGGGGGGGGGGCTGAGGCGGGGCGGCACCGCGGGTGTGGGTGCGTGGGGAGATCCCACGAGCGGGGATGTAACCCCAGCCGGAAGATGGAGGACCCCGCTGCGCCGTGTCGACAAAAAGGAAAATCCTGGCCCTGCTGAGGCGAGGCACAAAGTGGGGCTGTTGGCGAATCAGGCAGATGGGACCGCTAAGGCGGATCCAGCCGCAGCATCGCAGCTTCTCCGCTTTGCAGAGGATAAGGAGTGCAGCTCGGTCCGTTCGGTGTCAGAGCCGCTCAGCCCTTTTTCTGGTGCTCCGGGGGCGGTTACGGGCTCGCACGTGTAACCTCGAATGGTACGATTCCTTCCCGGCACCAGAATCAATCATCCTTACAGGTTTCGGTCCTTATAAGCTATGCTGACTGTGTTCCGTGCCTGCGAGCCCGTGCGCACATCCTTGTTTAATGTGCCATTTGATATTGTATTCTCCCATTGCAGCCCCGCGGCCCTGATTAACACTTTATACAGGGAGCTCAGTAGGTACAACATGCAAATAAGACCCCGTCCTGTCTCCTCACTGAGATCCATGGCATCTCCCATTTACTGCACACACAGCACCAGCAAAATGGCATTCTGGTAAGCAAGATCTCAGTGTGACATTTTCAGAGCGAGTGTTAATTACTTCAGAGCTGTAGTACACCCAAATAAATGGAGGAGCCCCATTTTCGTATACTTTTTTACCTAATGTAAAAATCTCTTAAGAATAAATAGAAAAAAAATGCTCATCTTGGAGACCTCTTTTTCCAATATAGTTGTCTGCAGCACCAAAACAACATAGTTTACATAGTTTTGCATTTTCAGAATGCAAAATGCTGTCTTCTCCAGGGTTGTCATAAGGACACCTAGTTGAGCACTGACGTAAAGCCAGGTGCAGAGACTGTCACTATGGCCTTTCTGATTGAAGCAGCCTGATGTAAACCTCAGTCTTAAGGAGTGATTCTGAGATCACAAGTGTTTCAGTAAAGTTTAGTTTTGAATAAATACATGCATAATCACATGAATTGGGATTTGCAGCTGAAGACCTTGGTAACAGCAGAGTCACAGTGGAAAGCAGAGACTTAAAGCTGAAGCAGAAAGTTCTGTATCTTGTTACCAGCCATTTGAGTTCATTAAATAGTTCCAAAAAGGCTAGCCATAAACTAAGAGTACTCCTGCTTTGTTCTGTTTGGAAGCTTTGTGATGTACTTTGTTGAAATAGCCACAATTTTCTTCTATTTCAGCTTTGTCTTTTACTTTCTATACAGTCTCATGTATCACCTGATGAATACCATCTCACATGTATCCTCTGCATCTTGTGCATGGGAAAACTTCTTCACAGCTGCTAAGAACCACTGAAGAGATGCCAGTGTTCTGTGAAGAGCTGATTGTAAGGCAGGAATACGTGCACAGACCTGCACGTTTGTGAATAATGAGACTAGAAGCAGATGCTAAGGAAAATGCAGTTTTTTAAAGAATTTGGATTATTTATGTGGTTGGATCAGCAGATGGCAAATATGACTCAGTACAAACGTTACATAATTCTTCTTGGGAAAATAAAATCTCAAGACTGTGCTCTAATTGAAAAGATCATCCAGAAAGCTGTTGAAGAACAGTATGGAGGATCAGGATAGAAACATCAGTGGAGCAGATGCATGCAGTAGCCAGCAAATTTGGGAAGGTTTTATGAACATAGCGAGGTTCAAAGCATTACCCAGGATATGCATCAGTCTACCACCCAGCCAAACTGCAAGTCCAAGCAGAGGATTTGTAAACAGTTATTTTAACGGTCTGATAAAGAAAAATGAATTTAAGCAGCACTATTTAATGGCAGGGTTAAGCGCAGATAAACTCTAATGGCTACTGAAGCAAAGAATTCAGCACATTGATTTCATCTCTGGATACAAACCCACAATGGTCTGTGGTAAGAAAAAAAAGGTACTGGGACTGAACTGAATGTAAATCATCAAACCTGTTAAATCAGGTGGGCTTTTAAATGTCTCATTTTTAAATGTCTTACATTCTTTGTTCCCGGTAATGCCAGGACAACACTGTGGACAGCATTCAAAATGACATGTACCATAAATATGTTAAATAGACATAATATGTAGAAACATAGCTTTATGATTTGTAGCAGATGAGAGAGATAATTTGTAAAACAGCCAAGAAATCTTTCAAAACATTGTCTGATTTTCAAGCAGTGCTGTTCCATACCACAGTGGAATTTTGATTTTATGATTTTAGTATATGCAAAGACATTTTAAGTTATGACCACTGCAGCTGTCAGTGCCTAAGTGGCATCACACCTTCAATCTCAGACTTTCTCTTAACACAACATATGCCTTACCTTCTGTTTTCTTCCATTTTCTAAAATACAAGAAAAAGCAGTTAGCCTACCTAGAAATTCTTTAATAGGTTTGTTATCCAAAAGGACTGGGATCGACTGTAATAAACAGGGGTTTTCCTTAATGTTTTTACAATGCAGCCGTCATGTGGTTTTGTTCCTATTTCAGGGTGACAACTTGATTTCCTCTCCCTGCAGACTCCCATAGTCTAGGCAAGTTAAATGAGTGCTTTCTCAAATTCTCTGACTTTCCACTCTATTTTCCAGAAGGAGCATAGAGAGCACTGAGTTGCAAATATTGAAAAAACCTGAATCTGTGATATTAAAAATAGCTGTGTAGAACAGCAAACGTTAACATCATATTTCAGGACTGCCTGTTCTCACTACTCTCATGTAAAGATGCAAAGATCCCTATTAGAAATTCTGATGGATATTCTGAGAGAGTGCTCAAAATGCTGGAAGAAGCCACCAGAAAAATTTGGCAGTAAAAAACAAACTGGTATTAAATAGCCTTACTTAATTCTTCTCATTATTCTACATCCATGGTAGATTAGGGACAAAGATTTCAGAAGTACCCTAGAGAAAGAGCTATTTGTCACGCAGCATCTAGGTGGCAAGACTCTTTTAGACTTCATACTATATTTTGCTCTTTACAATACGTCCTGTTACTGTTATCTGGGAGAAGATCCCAACTCCCACCTCACTACATCCTCCTTTCAAGGAGTTGTAGAGAGTGATAAGGTCTCCCATGAGCCTCCTCTTCTCCAGACTGAACAATCCCGTTTCGCTCAGATGCTCCTCGTAAGACTTGAGCTCCAGACATTTTAACTAGCTTCCTTACCCTTCTCTGGAAATATCCAGGGTCTCTATATCTGTGTTGTAGCAAGGGGGCAGATGCAAATGCCTGTCCTGTTTCCGCATCAGCGTGAAATCAGGATGCCCATCAGACTTCCTCTGATGACCTTCCCCAGCAGTTGGCTCAGAAGGGAGGAGCAGCGGGCAGGCCTTCTGCTTCGATGAGCGGGACACACTGCGGTACATACATGTTAGGTCTCACCACTGAAAGAGGAAGACTTACACCCTCCCAAGGACTTACATCCTCTTCCACTGAAAGAGAAAACAAGAGAAAATGAGGGTACTAGACACAACTTACAACACCGAGATGTTATGGCTCCACAAAACAGCCATCAGATTAAGTAAAAGTAGCATGTAAAGAAAAAGCCATGTTTGATGACTTACATACAACAGTAGTATCTGACTGTACAATTCTGACTAGATATAATATCTTGTAAACAATTGTTTGCTTTGAGGCAAGGCACATCATCACGGTGTGAATTTGTAACGGATGAGAACATGCAAGAAAATGATCCCATTATTAGTGATGGTGCACAGCAGCAAGATGCTGTTTCAGCATTTGCACTGACTGACCCCACTACATCCTTCTTTTGGGGCTCAGAACACGCTGAAGAAGAGAAGAAATTGAACTACTATTCCGTCACACAGACAGTGACCTATGGAATCAACTGAACACATCTTGGGAAATGTTCTGCTTTCCCCAGTGGGCTCTAATATCCCGCTGCTCAAAAGTCTCGGGTACACGCAGGCTGCAGGTCGTGCTCACGTTGGAGAGCTATGCTTTCAGAAAGCAGTGAAGAGGTAGTACTGACAGCAAGTCAACGTCTGCCATGCCATTGCTAGTGCAGCTGCTGTTTTGCTCTGGTGGTAGCTGCTAAGATTAACTGGCATATCTATATATTTCTTTGCATGTATTTGTTGTGTGACAGCAGGTGGGATTAGCAGTATAATTATTCATCCAATCCTTCCACTCTGATGTGGGTTTGCATCAGTTTGCTATCAAAATATGCCTAACCCTGTTTTTCATGCATTAGAGAGAAATGCAGAATGAAATGTGAATACAAGTAGGTAAGAGCAGCATGCTGATTAGATGCCCCAATCCAGTGTCTGCTGACAGTTACAATACAGGACTAAAGCTTTGCCTGTCAAGCTTGCTGCAATAAAAATTACTTCCTTCTATGTTTGATACACTGCAAACTCTTTCAGTCTTCAAAATATTTCCTACATCTTGCCTTCTTTTTAAGGTATGCACAGCATTGCCAACATATCAGATTGTGTCTGCCTGAAAGAATGATTATAAAGAAACCTCAGATGAAGCATGCTAGAGATGAGGGGTAGCAACTGAAGGTACAGGCAGCAGTTAAAATCGTGGGCAAACGTTATCCTCCCTGGCCCTTGAACAGCAGTGCAGGAAGGCCACCACAGGGGCTGGTGCACTGTAAGGCAATAGCATGGCTAGAGGCATACTGACAA
Source organism: Pavo muticus (assembly GCA_016647715.1). Lineage (NCBI taxonomy): Eukaryota > Metazoa > Chordata > Aves > Galliformes > Phasianidae > Pavo > Pavo muticus. Next base: position 1,838,041 of record JACDJE010000012.1, read on the forward strand.
TGATTTCCATTCTCCTTGTGGCTCTAACAATAGCAACTAGTGATTAGGAATATAGATTGGTAAATCACTCGAGTAACAGAAACTGCTGAGCAAACACCAGTGCATCATACATCCTTCAGGTATGTTTATGCTTGTGGGTACACACTTTGATGACCAATAAGGCAGAATGTACTTGAAATTCCAACTGTGCTGCTTTGCAACATGCATCTCCTGACATCACTGGGTCCTGAAGAGAGAATGGTTAATGGAAAATAATCTTGCATACAAGAAAACTGCAAATTCAGAACTGTCTGTATGTATTTAAAAGGTATAGATTTACAGCTGGGAAATAATATGTCGATACAATTAAGAGTAACAGTTATATACATAATAAACATTTGAAAACAGAAATACATGACAAAGTTAGACAAGTTATGGTTAATGTTGCAGTGGGAATTAACACCTATCCAATTGAACACAACACTTTCTTTTCAAAAAATCAAAAGGATATAGCACTGTCAAATACACACTGAAGAACAACCTTCCACTGATTCTCTTACCAGCTGCAATTTCCCAAACATTTGCAATTTATAACTTTCGTAGTTATTCTTAACAGAAGTGTTGCAGGAAGGTAATTTTGTAATGGATTCTTCATAGAATCGTACAATGGCCTGGTTCGAAAAGGATTACAATGATCATCTAGTCTCAACCCCCCTGCTATGTGCAGGGTCGCCAACCACTAGACCAGGCTGCCCAGAGTCACATCCAGCCTGGCCTTGAATGCCTCCAGGGATGGGGCATCTACAACCTCCTTGGGCAACCTGTTCCAGTGGACAATCTTGAGTCTGGCTAGTTCTTTTTTAGTGGACATAACTATTTGCAGTGAAAGAAGTTTTCATCATTTTAACCGTAAGGGCCTGTCTTTTCAGGCAAAGTAGAAGGGATCAACTGTAGTTACAGTGCCGTAAGTCTTTCTTTAACCAAACCAGTAGATAAAAACAGCTTGCCTGACCAGATCCAATTCTCCAGAGAGTCCAAAGAAACTTCAAATCCAGAACGTGCAAATTTAAGAACTGTGAGTTGCAAGCTATTGTTTAAATTGGTCTTGGTATTAGATGAGTGGAAAGTAGTGAATAGTGATGCTAATAATTTTCAAAGGGCTTGAAGAGGAAGTTGGAAAACTAGAGTCTGATTTCTATACCTGGCAAATAGGTAGACACCTGGTAGCACACAGTAGTACAGCTTTTGGAGAAGCAAGTCACGTCTCATAAATCTATCAGAATTTTTGAAGGAGTCAAAGAGCATATGGAGAATGGTAATTCAATCAATAGACTGTATTTGGCTTTCTGAAAGCTTTTGGCAAGATCCTTCCTGAATTCTTTTAGAGAAGCTGAAATGTTAGTGAGTAAGAAGGAGAATTCTCTTGTGAATGAACAATTGGTTAAAGAGGTGAAGGTGAAATGCAAGAATGGTATGTTTTCACAAAGGTGAGTGCTCTGTAGAGGTCCCAGCACATTCATAATCTCCATGGAGAGTATAAAATGAGGTGCCAAATTTTGCTAATGAAAACAACAGAATTCAGAATAAACTAAAACTAAGTATGCAAGACTACACTGCGGCAGCGTTCTAGTAGAAAGCAGATGGGAATTGGAATTCAGTACTGACAAAAGAAAGGAGTAATTTCTCTGTTGTGATGTTGGAGGGAAATTTGGAATTCCCTTTTTACAATTCCAAATCCGCAGTCGCATCTCCATAATTTCAAGTTGTTGAAGATATTTCTCGGGAAATGCCAGGTGAATGCTCCATGGTCATCAAAATGGCTAAGAAAATTGTTGAGAATTATTAGGAAGGGAAATAAGCATCATTATGTCAACTTAAAAAACCATCACGTTTGACCTGTCCCAATAAGATTTGATCAGAAACAAGACACAATAAAGGATAAGAGGTACAACCAGCTGTACAGCACAGCCTTTATGCAGCTTGAATAGACCAGACCACTTCAGCTTTCAAAAGGATGGTCATGGAGAGGCACAACAGAAGCATATAAAATCATAAGTGGTATGTAAAAGGTAAGTATAAACCCATTACCTGGTGGGGTTTGGTTTTTTTTTTTGTAAACAAGAACCAGGGAAACAGTGAAATTTTCAGGGGACAGGCTTAAAACTCACAGAGGTATTTCTTCATTCAAACATTTCAATTTAGAATTAGCTTAGGGTTGCTTTGCATTATGCTTGACTGCATGTGCTTTTATTCTGATAAATCACCTTTTAGCATGGAGACTTATGCATGCACACGGATACTAACACAGCACGAGAAATAGCTTTGTTCATCATCTTGCTAATATACCTGTCTTGACTGAAGATAATGCCTTGTGTAAGAATGTAGTTTAATGTCTTCTTATGTAAATTTAAATACACGGAGTATTGCTGGCTGTATTTTTGTACAGTACATATACAACCACACAGTCATCCTGATGTTAAGGCTGCTCCTGTTACCTGCCAAGAAGAGTTAATACTGAGTTTGACAGAGATGGTGATTTTGTTGTTCCTAGCACAAGATTAGGGCCCTTGATATTTTATTCAGTTAGCCCAACATTAAAGAGGCTCTTCATTCTTGATTACTTCTCCAGATCCCACAGACATTCTAGTATTTATAGAAATTTGAAAGCTGGTCCTGTGCTGCCTAGGGAAGAAAGTTATTGCTTTTTGCATGAGAGGACGTGGTTATGAGACTTAGAAATTCTGTATCTCTTCTGTGAATTACGGAGGAAAATATTAGCATGAGTAATTTGTTTGCTAATACGAGAACTCTCTCATTTTCAGCCTTCAGACAATACAAGAGATTTTAGTTAAAAATAATAATTGGCAAAGTCTGTGGCTCAAATAGCCACTTCATTTAATTTACACTTTATTTGAAGCAAAGGTGACTATTGACACCAGGCAGAAAAGCCCTACAAATTTTAATTCAGCAGCTGAGTTAAAGATAAGAGTCGAGAGCAGAAGCATACACAAAGAATATTAAATGTAAGAGGAATGTTTAAAGAACACAAAAGCACATTTACCCAAACCTAGAAGCAAAGATAGCAGAGAGGATTACAGGAATACCAGCACATCCACGACATTCTTCTAAGTGGAGCTGATTCAGCCAAACATGTTTAGGAACAAGTCTGTGGATTCTTTTCCAAAGAGAGAAAATTGGTGTGGTTATGCATGGCAGATGTTCTGTTTCCTTGAATGCCTCCAGGGTGGGAGCATTCACAACCTCGCTGGGCAACCTGTTCCACTGTCTCACCACCGTCACAGCAATGAATTTCTTCCTAATAGTTGATCTAAATCTACCCACTTCCAGTTTAAAGCCATTTCCCCTCATACTGTTGCTACATGCCCTTATAAAAAGTCTCTCCCCAGCTTTCCTGTAGGTCCCCTTCAGATACTGGAAAGCCACTATAAGGTTCCCCTGGAGCTCACTTCTGCAGGCTGAGGAGCCCCAGCTATCCCAGCCTGTCCCTGTAGGGGAGATACGGAGTAAAGAGAAAGTATGAAAATATTTTAATGCAAGGAGACAACTTGAAGTAAGAAACTTCTTAAGTCATGTAAGTCAAATAGCTGCTGTGCTGAGTTGGTTTTTTTATTATTTTTTTGTTCCACCGTTCACATCTGAACCTGTCAAGCACCATATAATTTCTCGAAAATAAGCTCTATGTCAGATCTGTAAGCTTGTGACACTACTATTCCATCATATATTTCTTTTGGTGGTGAAGAAGACACCGTAAAACAATTGTAAAATTGAAACAGCAAAATGTGGTACTGCTCAGCCTTATTTTGATGTTAGCATTTCATCAAATTACTGCTTCTCTGAACAGTGTCCCAGCGAGGACTGAACCTGCATTAGCCTGAAACCTGTTCATAATCTAGTTTGTTCCCCCTCACCACCTCCCTGTCCCCCATTTTAGAAAGGAAACAATTCAGCTTTAACATATAAGCCAGGTCAGTTTGGTTTTCCTCACATAGGACTTCTTTTACATCAGTTCATCTATCCCAGCTATTTTGAGTCCTTTGGTACATTTCGTAACACTCACACGACCTGATTTAGTAGTCAGCATGGGTTTATTTTTACACATTTTTTGTCTTGCTACAATTTTTAAATGTCCCTTCATAAAAAAAAAAAAAAAAAAAGTTGTTTTCTACTTATCTTCTTTAATATCACTTCATATTTCTCACAGGGAAGATTACTCTGTCAGGATGGGTTTGAAATGAGAAAGTACACTGTGCTCAGAGTATGCCTGAGTTACAGCTCTGCCTCATCCTTTATAAGAACGTGCTTCAGGTCACTTAAAGTCAGCTGAAGTGTCCTTGACCAGGGAGAACACTTCACCTCCACTGCTTGACAGTCTCCCCTTCCCCTGCTGGCCCACTTCTGGTGGATCTCAGGGACCACGCTGTGGGTGAGCTCTCAGAAGCACTATCTGATAAAGTTAAGTCCCCTATTCTCAAATCTCTCCTTAAGAAGGTTATACTGATTAGCATTATAAGTTTCCAAGTGATTAGCATCAGCAAAGTGGGAAACTGTGACAGTGATACTCTAATGGCAGTGCTTATCAATCAGTAGCCAGCTAGTATCTGCATGATGGTGTTGCTCCATGTGAAAGTCTCTATCACCATGGAAATAAAAGGTGCTACTGTCTATAAATCACTAATTACTGTTAGGTAAAGCCTTTTCTTTTTTCTTCCCCTTTTTTACTGCAACACCTGTAGACTTAAAGGTGATCACAGTGACAACTATTCAGCCAGACAGGAACAAGTTTTCTTAAATAAGTTACTCAGAATTTGTTCTAATATTGTTTTCTCTGCACTTTCTTGTCAGCAGTGATTTACAGGAAGTAACTGTGGGCACATTTTGCATAACTGCAAAGAAAAAAAGAAACCACATTGTCTGTTCCTACTGAAATACTTTCCTGAGTCCCATTTCAAAGTGTCTTTTAAAATCTTCTTCAAGTTATGACTTTGAAGGAATACTTTCCTGTGGTATAAGCTGAAAGCGCTACTGGTAACTGCAGAAGAAGGTTTAAGAGCTTTACTGTTCAGGTCACGAACTCTCTCAGTTATGCCTTCAGATGAGCAGGAGTTGGAAACTTACAGGTTGCAACTTTTATTGAGAGCCGCATGTTGCCAGCTGGCAGCAAGTTAGGATGACTTTGGATGCATTAAAGGTAACAGCTGATTCTGCTTTATAGAATTTCTCAGTGGCTGCTCGAAACTTACCATCCTCTTGCGTTACTCCTGTATAGGTAATAAAATGCTGGGAATAGCATTTTATGATGTTTTTAGGCAGGCTATTGTATTGGGTTGGCTGTGGTTTTTTTGGTTGGTGAACGCTTTCTGGCACATAAATATTATTTTCTGTGTAATGATTTTTCAGGATTTTTCCTGCTGAATTTGACCAGAGTTGTCTCATTTCTAGTCCAAGTTCTGTTCAGCCACGTGGCTGTGACTGTGGTGGTGTCCACTATGTTGTCCAATTCTACAACACGTTCTCCTGAGAGGCACTGCAGGATAACACCTCAGAAACAACTCTCCATAACGCCTATCCTTAATTGCAGTGTCTTAGAATAAAATTAACAAAATCAAAGCAGAATGAACAGATTAAGATTACAATGGAATGAAGAGACATCTGCTTGCTATGTTATTTTCTCCAGCTATGACAAAAATAACACAGCCCCATTCCTACAGTAATTTTATGTAGATTGCTTTTCTCTCTGCTTAGTCATCCTGCTTGTAAGTTTTTTGGAGAACTGAGCAGGGTATAAAAAGACACAACTCCAGATCACACACTATGGTATTAATATAAACCCTCTTGTTATATCTGTAACATGATGGAAAGCACAACAAGACAGCAGAGCAGAAAGATCCCAGGCCACAGCAAGTGAGTATCTGCTCAGACACAACAACAGTGGGCACAGAAACAAGGGAAAGAAGCTACTTACCTTCAGAAGGCCTGTAAGGTGCTTAGGTAAGCAGGGCTCTCCAAATGAAATACCCTTGCTTCCACTGCCAACCTTTACAGGAGGTCTAGGAAGGGGTACAAACAGGATCCACTCCTTCTGGTCGCTGAGATGCGCTGCATGCACCTGAGCTCCCCTGGGTCGGCTTTGCCTTCCCACCAGATGCTCAATCACTGCTTCAAGCCATGCCTTAGCATTTCCACTACACCATCTGGCAAAGGTGGGTAAGGGATTAAATATGGTTGTTCCCCAAATGAAGAAAACCTCTATGTATGTTCCATTTTCTAAAAATGAGTAATTTTTTTTTTTCTAGCTAGCAGGATAATTGAACAAATAAATGGATGATACCAAGGTGGAGTTGTTCATCTGCAGAATCTGAGGAAAACTAGGGAAAAAAAACCCCAAATGTTCTATTTTAAAAGATAATCATAAAGTGCTACAGAGTCATTAAGGTTGGAAAGGATCTCTAAGATCATCTAGTCCACAAACATGATAAACATTTTACTATAGAAGGCAAAGTGTTAAATGTTCAGGCAGTTCATGTTTTATTTAAAGAGAACAGAATATGCCATAAGGAAGGCAGTAGAAAAAAAGATAAGCTATCTGAATTAGAAGTGAAATAAAACCGGTCTTAAAATCACATTATGAAATTAATAACCAAAAGTTTATAAGAACTTCAACTATGAATGCTGACACCTTCTTGTTTAATGTGACCGTTCGTGAGTCGATAATCAGAGTGGTCAGGAAGGAAACGGAGCTACAAGTGACTTCTTGGACTGCCATCTAGTGGTAGCGAGGTGAGGACAGTCCTGCTCACCGAGTTTTATTTGTGTTTAAAAGAAGGAACGAAAAATTCGGAATTCTGAGAGCTGTTCAGCACCATTCTTCTTATTAGTAAAAAGCAGTGATCATCATACAATTCAATATGACGATTCTTACTGCATAAGTATTTTCCACTGCTGAAAACCTGCAGTAATTACTCATACAATGCAACTACACTGTGACATTTATGACGGTTGTACCTTCCACGGTAATGGTTTGTTGAGGTCAGGAGTCATCCAAATTTGTTCTAGAGATGGGCTGTTTGGAGGCTCATTCCTTACTCAGCACTTGCTGGCTCACGCTACCACTTCTGCAGCACATATCTGTGCCCACGTCAGTCAAATATTTGTGATATTACCAATCATCTAACTCAAATCAAATCGCAGTGGTTTCAGTCATACTCTAGCATTAACCAGTTCACACATCCCCATGCTACCCGCTTACTCCCACAGAACATACAGCAGCAGACCTTAACTCATACGATACAGAAGGCAGTCAGCATTTTCAGTAGTTTCTTACCAAGCTGCGATGCAACTTATTTTGATGTCTAAAATTATACCCTCAGAAAATCTTAGATAGTCTAACAGTCAACACTGAAATTACATGGAAAAAGCTTTAGGAGATGCATATAGTCCACTTCTTATAATGTTAAAATGAATAATGGCAACAGAAAGGCAGTGGATAATGAAGAAATAACAAAATGGAGGTACCTTCGTGTAACTGGTTAGGTTTGGCTTGGGCAGTGACAGATAAAACCAAAATGACCTTTTGTCAAAGTTAATAATGTTTAGCCATTGAAGTAGCTGACAACGTGAGAGTTCTCTCCTTGAAGTGCAGAATGTTTCCTTCATTTTGGGTAAGAGCAGAGGCTATGAAGGACATTCCATTGTAGTTTTGAAGACTCACTCCTGCAATCTGCTTCAGCTAGCAAAGCCAAGCGACATACTTGAAAGTTGCTTTACAGTATGTGAGAAGCTGCAAGTTGCAAAAAGTCTTTTTAAATTCTCATGTTGGCGTTCCAAAAATAGCTCTTTTGTAAAATTGGGCTGGTTTTTCATATCCAAAATCCACATTAGCCAATAAGTAAATATTTTAATTAGTAGCTAGACAACTTAAAGATAAAATGCCTAATCCTCGCTTACGCTCGTTAAGATCAGTTTAAACTGCTTGAAGCTGGTAAAAAACCCCATAATTATTTAACTGAAGTGGCAACAGGTGAGAGACCATCACATTTAACTCATTTAAATTTCAAGGAGAAAATAAAGGTAGAATTATAAGATTTTTTTTCCCTATAAGAATGCTGAAGTACACTGTAAGAACTGTAACTACACAACTCATATTTTCCATTAACCTTAAGACTGAAGCTTTTTCTTAAGTTGATTGAGAAACAGAGCTTTGTTCTTCCAGCAAATGTTTGCTGCTGGTAACCTTTCCCTATGCTTTCCTGACACCACCTTGTAGTGATTAACCTGATCTTTGTACAAATGCTTTCAGAACTAGACCAAAACAAGCACATTTTTTGGATAGAAAACGCATTCTTTTTACTCACCCCAAACCCGTTCACTTTGAGCTGTTCACTTCTACAATGTATCATTACATTCTGTACTTCTGGAAGTGTAGATTCTTGATAGAAGTTTTTATTATCACATTCCCTGTATGTTTCATATGAATAAAGGCAACCATCACCATGTCACGCTTAGGAAATGTTCTGTAGCTAGCAGTTATCCTTTAGAGATCAAATATGATTCCAGCTTAAGACTCAAAATCCATTCCTAGAGGAGCCAGCTTACAACTGTACAGACAAGGAAAACAGGACCAGGTAAAATAGATGCAGACAGGCTGAGAAGGCAGTTCTCTCCCAGCCAGCGCCACCCTTCCCTCTGCCAAAGGTCTTGGTATATTTAATCCAAGGACTGGAATAGTCTCTGTCATTAAGCAGGGATAGGGACACGGACACATCAGAGAGCAGCCAGGATCTTAAACAACCCTACCTCTTCAGCAGACCTTTTAGAAGTAATTCTATATGGCTGCATAACTTTGATTTAAAATTGATGCTTATCATTATGTTAAAAGTTACTGTGAGAACTGGAACAATGCATACCAAATGTTTCAATGACACTGCTTGAGAAAGGGCATAGGCTCCTCAATGTCAGCCAATCTGACACTGTACTTGACACTGGAACAGTATTTCTAAACAAGCCAAATGAGTGTTAAGCTAATGGGTAGACCAGTTTAAATTTCCAAAGAAAATGTAAAATAAAACTTGGTGTCAGCTTGCTTGCGAGCCTTCTGGAGTCAGTCTTCTGCATAAACAACAGCTCTCCTAACTGTTCCTTTAGTTCTTTGTAGAATAAAAGGCCAATTCATTCAAGAGACTTTGCTGATGATACACATTTCATACGTAGGATTTAAGGAGGTTATGAAAATTAGCAGAGCCCTGAGAACAAATTAAGCCTTTTTATTTGATCTGAGGTCTTTAATTACTATTTTTGGATTACCTATTAAGGTTTCATCTAACTTTGTACTTTCAAACACACACAAAAAAACTCTCTCTTGTTACTTTTTCAATAGCAAAACTCATGTCAGAGTGGCACAGTACCATCACTCTCAGTAAAGTGAAGCCCACCACCAAGCACACACTTCTGAACTGCCCACGTATTATGCTCATTACTACAAAACTGTCCTGAAAGGAAATGTATTCTGTTGTAATGAAGTGCAAGAAGATGAAACAAAGAATTTCTGTATGGGAAGAGCTGCTTTGTTTGGGCTGGGTTTTTTGGTTTTCCTTTTTGCTAACAGAAACAGGTGTCAGCTTGTGAAGTAACAAGGAAGAAGTGTCTGATATTGCTATTTGTGTTTAAAAATTAAACAGGTCTCAACATATTATTCCAGCATCACACTGCTAAACACTCTACACATTGCTTTCTTTAGAATAATTCCAACTAGGTCTTGGCAGGGGTGAACCGAGTTACAATTACCAACTTTAAGAGTACCAATCAGAATTCAACCAGTTGAGAACTCCTCCCCTGAATCTGACACGGTATCCGTGTAAAATGGGCTACCCACGTTGAACACTGTGATGTCTTAAATACCTTTTTGAAATACACATTTTAAGTTTCTGTATTAGAAACCGTCATGCACATTTTTTTCCACCTTATTTAGAATAAGATAAAAATTTCCATGGGTATTAAAGGGAGTTCCGGGTTTTGAGAGGCAGGCTTTAAAATAGTGCCTGAACCAGTTCTTCCATAGAGCCCTTGATTAAAATTACATGCTTTCAATAACTTCTTGCAGCAGTGAAAATTCTGTGTCCTCCAAAAAGTTTTAATGAAAAGCAGTTTAATTTAAACCAGTTTGATAGCCTGAATACACAAAGTCAAACCATGGGGTACTAAATACTTGGTGAGATATATCTACATTTATCTGCGTATCTACAAACAAAATATCCCTCAGACATCCCACGGAGCAGAAACAATTTGTGGTAGTAAATAAAAGATTCCAGTTGTCAGATTCAAGGTCACCAGTTAAATTATTCAGTCATTTTCACTTCTAGCAAAAACAGTCTCTTACAGGTATGCATTTATTTGATGTTGTTTCCAAAACTGTTCAGAAGCACACTGATGATCTGTTTCACAGCATTGTGCTTTTTTATTCATTCGTACCAGTTTTTAGCTGAAAATTGATTAATTTGTACAAATCACCCATGGTTTAAATTGCATAATTACATCTCATGTAATCTCACAATTTTATAGGGTAATTAAATGTTTCTCTAAAGCTTTGTAATATATATGTGTATATATATATATTTATAATCAAAAAAGCAATATACAATTAATGAATCCTTGTAGGAATTTCCCTCCCCGCCCCCCACAAGCATTGACCTTACATATTTAAATACACTGGACCAAATCCTTGGGCACGTCTGATAAAGTTCACAGAATCAGACATGGACGCGAAATGGCTCAAAGATCACCTTTCACAAACTGCTGGATCCTTCTGCAGGGCTATCTCCTCGTCACAGAGAGAGAAAAGCATATGTGTGAACGTCTAAATTAGACCAGCTGTACAGATGTTGTGGGCTTTCGTGCTGGAATTGAGTCCAGTAGTGCCCTCTTTCTTACATTCTCCAGCATTTACCATGGTATTTTAGGAGCATGTGTGGAAAGGGTATATGGAACTCTATAGCACCAGAGGATTATTCTTAAAATCCTCTCCGGGCAAATTACATACAATTTAGGGCCAGTTTAGGGCTATTTTAATTTTGAGTAGCTATACTATTCTAGGGGACCTAACATATCATCATAGTGCAAATGTAACCTCCTATTTAGAAACCGTCTAGTAATACTAGAACATAATCTTAACAAACAGAGGTACAGTTTGTTAACGAGGCATGGTACGCTTTACTCAGTTAAGCAACTGGGCACCTTCTTTCATTGCTGAGCCGTCCAGTTTTCAAAAAAAAACCCAAACATTTTAAAAATAACATCTCCTTTGATAATATTGGAAGTAGGCGATATGATTTTTTTCTTCATTAAATTAATAAAGTACGGTATCAACTGATTTCTCCAAAGTCGTTTCAGTTTAAAATGGGCTGAAAAAAGTTACAATATCTAATGACGTTTTCAGAACAGTAACTATTTCAAAACGTTTTGTTTGTGATGAGAAAACTTTCATTTGTGACCAAAAAAAACAACTAAGCATGTCTTCCAGCAATTCACAAGCAGTTCTTCAGATGTTGCAGTCACCTGAAGTTCTGGCAATGCCTTGCACCAACAGAACACTGTCCTACTGCTGATCAACATTCATCTTCTTTATACGATGAAGCAGGTCATCTTTTTCCATTTGGACCTCAGCAAGAGCCGCTTTAGCTTTGGCTAGTTCCTGTTTGAGACATTCATTTTCTTCAATAAGCTGAAACAGTTGGGTTAGAAAAACATGTTATTGGTATTTCTGCATACTGTCAACATTATCCATGACAGTAACTTCTAAAATGACATACACTGATAGTCACACCCATTGTTTGGGGAAGGTCTGTTGGGGTCAGTGACCAATTCCCAGTTAATGACAGCAGAAAATAGAAAGAATTGATGCAAGACCCTCAGATTCCATGTTTCAGTTATGCCATTTCCATTCTGGAGCAGAGTGGAGGTAACACTACGTTCTGAGGTCTAAGAATGGATTCTTCTCCAGTGGAGAAAGAAAGCTAAACTGATGTGAGAACTTTGTCACCATCAATTCAAAATCCAGATATGACTGACAGGTTACTAATAACCTGACTCAGCCATCTGGTCCTTTGCCTTTGATAGTTGTGCTGTACAGAAGTTGGGGAGGTGGGGAGAAGGAAGAGAGGAATATTACATAGTTTGTGACTTTCTCCTTCATAAAAGAGGGAAAGAATAAGTCTGCAGTGTATTACCACTCTGTTTAGAAAGCAGTATTAAATTTATTTTGCATGCTTACGTACTGAACCATACTATATTATCTGCAATTTATACTTGCCAACCCAAACAGATTTCTAAACAGAAGTAAACCCCTGGCCCACTCTCAGATAATCTAACAATTGTGATGATTGTAGCAACTTGGAGGGAAGGTGAAAAAAAGGGAAGAAAAAAAAAGGGAATTCTTAATACCTCATTTTTGATGAAGTCAGCTGAATCTCTGTTTGATTTAATTGGGCTAGGAATTTCACAAGTAGTCTGCGTGGCTTTGTCCTGTGTTTTATGTCCTGCAGGTCTTGTTGCTTGCTGCAGTGCACTACTTGAATTCTTCATCTTTGACCCATCATTTACTCTTTGATTGTCTATATAACAGAAAGATGCTTGAGAGTAGTGTTCACATTTATGTCTTTTTTTTTGGAAATAAAATTTAATCATCAGCAGAAGTAAACTAAAGCCCCTTCAACAAATACACTTTTAATATCAGGCATGTTCATATTTACCTTCCAAAATTAAATATAAAAATTGAAATGAAACTGAAATAGAAGCCAAATACTCTTTTGGAGGAATAAAAAAAGGAAAGGAGGTGTAAGAAGACACAACATACATATCTTCTAGCTCCAAGAAAATTATCACATTTTTATAGAGTGCTGTCATTGCAATAGAGAATGCATTCTGAGTAATTAGCTATACAACAAAGACAACAGAGCTCGCCCATTCAAAAAGCATATTTGAGTAACTGTATTTCAGATCTTCATTATCAGATGCCTGGAACATGTGTTGAAACTGTGGGGGGAGGAGGGCACAAGTTTATGAACTGTCAATATTGCCACTGCAGTAATGTCTGCAGGTCCAAATCAGATCTGAGGACTGCATTTAAGTTTAAAGATGCTGGAATAAACCTGAAAAATCAAGATTTTAAATTAGAAAATAAAATAACTTAAATGGCTTGCTATTAAGGAAACTTCCTAACGGAAGTGCACTATGGGGCCCTGGGCAGCCTGGTCTAGTATTAGATATGGAGGTTGGTGGCCCTGCATGCGGCAGGGGGTTGGAACTTGATGATCCTTGAGGTCCCTTCCAACCCAAGCCGTTCTATGATCTATTAAAACATACTGCTGTACACCAAGTGTTAAACGAGGGCATTTTTCTTAATATTCCCATATTTTTTTTTCCATCCTTCTAAATCCTCTCTTTAAATTACTCTTTCCTCCCATGTCTAATATCTGAAGACGGCCAAGATCTGCCCCTGCTTTGAGCAAGGGGTAGGACCAGATTACTCTGATATTTTGACCTATCTGTAAAAGACAGCAGTTATCAGTATTTAGTATTTGTCTATCTATGTAAGAAAGAAAATTAACACATTATAAACATTTCATAAAAGGTACAAAGTTAAATCCCTATTTGAAATGCGAGTCTCAGCACAAACCTAGTCATCCTAGCCAGGATGCTACCATAATATGCACAATTTAAAATACCTTACTGAACTTCTTCAAACAGCACATATTGTAAAACAGAAGATTATCTGCTACCTGTAACACAAGAAAAACCATAAAGCAAGCAGATAGCTATCTTGCTGAATTGTAAAGAAATGCAACTTCCTTCAAGGAAGAAATCTCAGGCATCTGATGAAGTGATGTGCACTGATGAAACAAGCCCTGATGGTGCTTTATGCATATTCCTCGCAGACAGATTCAGCTGCAGGTTGTTATCACAAACAATACACTACTCAAAAAGGTAAATTTCTTCTGTGTGACTACACTTAGAATTACGATCTTTCACAGCACTACTGACATGAATTACCACCAGTTACCTTTTCATTATTAGGTACGTGCCTACACAAATACAAAAACAGAATCATTAATAATTGGATTATAATATTGAGTTAACCAGCGGCAGGAAGATACAAACCTCTGATGAAGAAAGAGCCATCATCATTTCTTTCTATCCAAAGTATGTCAATATGTAGTTTTATGGGCACTAGCTCACACGCCTTGAGATTTTCACGTGGACTATCATCCTGAAAAATACAAGTATCCAAAAATGAATTTACCGGGAAATCAAAATTGCTAAGATGTTAAATTAAACATAAGTTTCTTTAATGAAACTTGAAAGGGAACATTTCAGAGCAGAATTTTCTAATGGGATCTCCACTATACTTCTGCTTTTTTTTTTTTTTTTTTTTTTTTTTTTTTTTTTTTTTTTTTTTTTTTTTTTTNGCTGAACTCAGTATATACAGTTTGGTTAAAATACTTCAAAGTATTTTCACAGACATTTCAATAAGATTTAATCCCAACTGAAGACGCTTTTTAGCTCAGGAGCTCTCGGAGTCAGAGATAAGAAGCCCACACTATATAGTATCTGATTTTCCCCTGACCTATTTGAAGATTCAATGGCACAGCTACCATTTTTGACAGAACTCTGTCTTTTTAGAATTTAGTTTGGTATGTCGCCAGCTGCAATTCAGTTCATTATTGTACTCAACGGAAGGAAAACATTACTAATTACTTCCTTTGGGGTCCCCCCAGGAAATCTTTATAGTTCATTATCCCTGTCAAGCAGGTTAATGCAGAAAAATCATACATATTATCATTAAGTGCACAGCAAGAAATTGGATGAGGTGTAACTGTCAAAGTTTCTTGAATATCACTGAGATGGTAGCAGAAAGTACAAAAACAAATCAGGAGCTTAAGGAAGGTTTTTTTCTGTCCCCACAAAACACCCTACAACAAGTCTCATTCAGAAGAATACACGCAGCACTGAACAGATAGCGTGGCATAAGGTTGAACCATACTCTTTTGCTCTCTATTACCAACAGTGATACAAAAATGAATAATCTGTATACCAAATCTGTCACTGGTCAGCCATCACAAGCAACTTCACTGTGATGTATGCTGAGCAAGCACTTCAGTGCTTACACTGCTAAGCAGAATTATTGCCAGTTTATTGGTGTATATTCCCAACCTCAAACAGCCATTCTCTCAAGAACCATTTGCCTCAGTCTGCTTTTTTGCCAATAAGCCAGCACAGCCCTGATTTTCATATTTAGGTGACTGTACGTTAAAAACTTCCTTTTTCCACTTCAGTATTCACATTTGTGATGCACTGGAATCTGGGGAACAGATCCATTCTTAACAAATGTCCTTGCACTACTTCTGTTGTAGAAATAGCTCTGAAGGAGTGCCTACAGATCCTCAGGGGATGAAGAAGCTGCACAAAGGAGGGAGGGAACACTGATGCAGTCTGATATTCAAGTCTGAGCAGAACGTTGTACAGGCAACAGCTGACGTTCTAGTCAAAAATGATCTTAACAGAATCAAGGCCTTAGCCTCAGATGCAGAATTTGACCTACATTTCCAGTTCTCACTGTGTTCATCACTTACGTGAGTGATTATTAATTTCCAAAGTAATGTTACAATGATTTTTAATTTGTTTTTAACCGTCCTCATTTCTGTATCCAATGGTTCTGCAGCACAGAACTCACCACTTCCTTTAGGTGTCTGAAAGAATGTCTTCGAGGAGACTTAAGTAGCACTGTCCTCTTAGCCCTACTATTTTAAGCTAGAGTGGTGAGAAGAGCTGCATTTAGTAACTGTTTCTACGTAGGGCAGAACCTGAAAATCTGAGTTTGGAGAAATAGCACTCAAGAGGTTTGAACTGGAATTCTTGTTATTTTTTCCTTATTTTGAACTGAACTTTCATTAATGAAAACTGTCCTTCAAAGTAGAAGAGAAAGTTAACCTCAAAAAACTGTTTTGTAATTAAAATACCATTACTTTGCTAATCAAAAGAGCCTAGTTTAAAAACAAAAAATGAAAACCAAACCCACAGTGCCTTTAGAAACATTGAATACCTTACCTGTAATACTCCTAAACCTTGTCACTCTACAAAAGGAGAGGATGATTAAAAAAATAACAAACACTAATTTATGTAAATAGCTTGGTCATGCAGAGAATTCCTCTCTGGGCATACCAGAGTTAACCAAATCTGTGGATTTTAAAATTGTTTTAGTATTATCTAAAGCATGATAGCAGTTTCTTTGAAGTTAACTGTATCCAGATTACCAAGTTATTATCAAAGAAATGAAAACACAATTTCCTTAAAGCAGTTAAATAGCTCTTCGTTAACATACTTTTAAATTAATCATCGCATTAGAAACTTTTATCTTCATAGGCATCACTTCTGCAACAGCTTCATCTTCTAGAAAATGCTGAATGTTTGTGAGGGAAGACGTTAGAAATTCAGCACTGAAGTTCTCAACGTGACACTGAAGAAAACCATTTTTTACAGCCAGCAGAGAATGTACGATGGCACTAGGCCCACTTTCCCATCTCAGACTAATCTCAGGTGATGGTTTAACTGGTCCAGCCACAGCTTTACAATCAGAACCTGTTGCAAAAGGAAGATAAATTTGCATTAAAATTTTGCAATGTACAAAAAGCAATTATGGTTCAGTTATTTCCATCTCAATTCTCCAAATAGTTTTCCAAAAGTACTTTGGAAATATTATTCAGGATAATGCAGCATTGCACGTACTTACTAAATTCAGACTGATTTTGTAATTACAGCACCTGAAAGTGCAAAATTTTCAGAATATAACAAGTACTTGTACTTCACTGTGACAAACGAGACAATATAGAAGTACTGTTATACACAAAAGATTTGTATTTTCTCAATGCCTCGACAATCAAAAAGCAATTATTTTCATATTTTTCCACCAACTCCTTCAATTTTAATACAGAAAAGCCTGCAAGTCAGTTCACACTCTCAGGAAAGCAGCTATTCTCTTGGAAAGGTAGAATTTCCTGACACAGCAACTTGCTAACACACAGGAACATAAACAGCAATTAAGATAGAGAACGTGACCATATGTTCTTCTATTATTTGTAGCAGTAGATTTGAACTTTAAAAGAACTGGCATTCTCTTGTTAGATTCACACTTTTTAATAAGGGCAATTGCAACATTTAACTGAACAGTTCTAGAAATTAAATAAAAGATTTAAGGTAATGAGAATTGAGAAAATAAGTCCAATATCCATTTGTACTTCAGAAAAAAGAGGGTTCATCCCCAGAAATAAGTACCCCAAGGGATTTTTTTGAAGTCATATCCATCACTGCAGTGGCTGATCTAGCAAAATAATCTATGTAACAAAAAGCATATGTTAACAGCAATTATATTATGAAGCAAGCACTGAAATTAGGAAAATAATTGAAAACAAAGTAACTCAAGTAAAACCAGCTGAATTATATCTGTTTATATTAGTAGGGCATCCACCTGTTAAACAGATTTGAAGACAGAATTAAAATGAGATTTTTTTTTTTCATAGAGATGCTTTTTCGTTTAACCTCTTCAGTTAACTTCAGTTACTTCAGTCATATCCAGTACATAGAATCTTAGAAATTGGAAAAAAGAAGTGGATAAGATTAAACCTAAAGATGGAGTACAACTTCCTTTCTAGTTGTGTTTCTTTTCATAGAATCATAGAATCACAAGGTTGGAAAGGACCTACAAGATCATCTAGTCCAACCGTCCTCCCATTACCATTGCTACCACAAGCACTAAACCATATCTCGTAGCTCCTCATCCAGACGCCTCTTGAACACTGCCAGGGACGGCGACTCCACCACCTCCCTGGGCAGGCTATTCCAGTGCCTGACCACTCTCTGAGAGAAAAAGCTTTTCCTTATGTCTAATCTAAACCTCCTCCGGTACAACTTGCGGCCATTTCCTTGGGTCCTGTTTGTTGCCTGGGAGAAGAGGCCAAAGCCCTCCTCATCACAACCTCCCTTCAGGAAGTTGTAGAGTGCAATGAGGTCTCCCCTGAGCCTCCTCTTCTTCAGACTGAACAATCTCAGCTCCCTCAGCCGCTCCTCATAAGATTTGTGCTCCAGACCCCTCACCAGTTTCGTTGCCCTTCTCTGGACATGTTGCTTAGCACAGTGATAGGTTACTATGTGCAACCATAAAACAAAGCATAAATAAGACAGAATTAATTGTTTTCTCTTATTCACCTATTCATCACACAAATCTAGTCATTAAGAAGGAGAGGCTTTTCTTTCATTGCCCACACATACGACACATGCAGATGTAAACATCTGGCCTCAATGTCTTTCTTGTAGTGAGGGGCCCAAAACTGAACACAATACTAGAGGTGCGGCCTCACCAGTGCTGAATACAGGGGGATGATTACCTCCCTGCTCCTGCTGGCCACACTATTTTTAATGCAGGCCAGGATGCTGTTGGCCTTCTTGGCCACCTGAGCACACTGTTGGCTCATGTTCAGCCAAGCATCAACCAACACCCCCAGGTCCCTTTCCTCTTCACAGTCATCCAGCCACTCATCCCCAAGCCTATAGCGCTGCATGGGGTTGATGTGGCCAAAGTGCAGGACCCGGCACTTGGCCTTGTTGAACCTCATTCCATTCACCTCAGCCCAGCAATCCAGCTTATCTAGATCCCTCAGAAGGGCCTCCCTACCCTCAGGCAGATCGACACCACCTCCTAACTTGGTGTCATCTGCAAAGTTACTGAGTTACTCAATCCCCTCATCTAGGTCATCAGTAAAGATATTAAACAAGATGGGACCCAGTACCGACCCCTGGGGGACACCACTTGTAACGGGTCACCAGCTGGACTTAACTCCATTAACCACTACGCGCTGGGCATGGCCCTCTAGCCAGTTCCTTACCCAAAGAAGGGTATACCTGTCCAGGCCACGGGCAGCCAGTTTCCCCAGGAGAATACTGTGAGAGACCGTGTCAAAGGCTTTGCTGAAGTCTAGGCAGACTACATCAACAGCCTTTCCCTTGTCTACCAGTCTGGTCACCCAGTCGTAGAAGGAGATGAGGTTGGTCAAGCACAACCTGCCTTTCATGAACATGTGCTGGCTGGCCTGATCCCCCGGATGCCACGCGTGTGCCATGTGATCTCACCCAAGATGATTTGCTCCATAACTTTCCCTAGTGCCAAGGTCAGGCTGACAGGCCTGTAGTTCCCCAGATCCTCCTTACGGCCCTTTTTGTAGATGGAAGTCACATTGGCAAGCCTGTTTTATCCTGTTCTTTCTGCTCTCCCCACATTACTGACATGCAGTTTGCTGAAATCTTCCCTTCTTCATTTCTGGTTGTGTAAATATGAACAATTATAGTAAAGCTGAAGAGATGGCTTAGGGAAAGTCTACAAGCAGTCTTCCAATACCTAGGATGAGGTTATAAAAAAGACTGAGACGGGATCTTCACAGTGGTTCTTAGTTGAGAGACAACAGCCCAAGCTGAAACTGAAGGTAAGGAATGAGGACAGTTATCCTGTGATCTTATGGTTTCCTGTGGTGACTGCTTTGCTGTGTACTAACATTAAGTCATAAAGTATATCGTATTTGTTACCCTTTACCCCTCTGTTTCAGAGATAACCTACTCTGAATTATCTGGCAAGCATTAAAAAAAAATAATCAAAGAAACTAGTATGCTGGTGAGTTGCAAGTTAGCTACATTGCTTCTTGGTCACAGATTCCTACACAGTTTAAAGCATTGCACATTCTGCTGTTAGCAGTATATGTAATGTCTAACCTGGGGAGGAAAAAAAAACAACAAAAAATATGTATTCAGTAATGCTTATCCTGCACACCTCCAAATGAAAAAAAAGATACTTCACAGAGTTAGTGTTCCTTCTGAAATTATGCACCCAGTTCACAAGGCACTTGGTTAAAATTCCAAGATGTCTCTGCTGATCACATTACATTCATGAGACATAAGCTTTTTGATACATCACATCTGTACAGACTTACTTAGGCTGCCTGTCAAAAAAAAGATGTTTGCACTACGTGAACATATTTTAAAAAGGCATAGTTGGTACACTGTTAATTGCTCCTGCAATGCTATAGTAACCACTCACAGTGTCAGCATATAAAGATTCAGGTTTTTGATATTCTAAACCAGAAGCAGCACAGACCAAAACTGTCGAAAACCAGGCAATTATTTCGTAAGTCACACTGGCACTCTGCTTGGTCAAATTACAGGCTTGAGTGGTGGGCCCAGGAGAAACTCATGAGGTTCAACAAAGCCAAGTGTACAGTCTCTACTCTAGAGTGTTTCTCTTCCTCTCAGGAATATTTAAGGACTTTAATACCTAAATCCCTTCTGTCTGGATTAGAGCTACAAAAAGTTGTAGCACATCCTGTGGTTGCTTTTTTGTTGTTGTTGTTTTTTTCTATTTACTTCCTCTTGCTTTCATAAGGACATGACAGATAACCAAACCTGTCTGCTGATGCATGAATCGACAGTCAGACATAAATCCTCCCCTCCTGACCTCCCTCTTGTCTTCAGATGCAAGAACACAATTGCAACATCATGCAACAGCTGCTCAGGCAGCAGTTGCTGGCAACCACTCAGCTTACCAGTAAATTTTTTGTTTTGTTTTGTATTAGCTGGGACATCAAAGGCTGCATCACCAAGCTTCCTGAAGAAAATCCATACTGCTGAAAGGCTGGAAATAAATGGCAGTCAAGCACTGCTGTAACTTTTTCCTGCAAAAGGAGTTGAACCAGAAGCAGAAGGCAGGTGCGCTGGGGATCCACACCCAAAACCCTACAGCTGGATGCCAGCTCTGCTGCACTATCTGTGTAGAAGGCTGGCAAAGGGGAGGAAAACAAACTGTGACAAAGTGGCATGCCAATACAGCAAGCCAAGAAAAAAACCTCACAGTATGTGAACTAGGTTTTCTGGCAGAGAATGTACATGGATCCACACCCAGGAATAGCTCTGGCTTAATACACTGGTTGATCTAGTTGTGCCAATACATGGCATGAAACTACATTCGCATCAAGATTTAGGAAAAAAAAAAAAAGAAAGGAAAAAAAAGGCCATCATGGTGGCTCATCTTTCCTGGTAAAGAGTCAGTTTTCACTTTTCTTAAAGCATAAATTATAAATTAGCTTAATCTGTGGGCTTTAGTTTAACACACAGAAAGCATCTTGGAGAAAAGAATAAACTGTATTCAGGAACAGTCTTTTAAGACAAGGTACAATTAAGCAAAGTATCATTACAGCAGTAACAGAATTCCATCTTGATGAAACAACAACAAAATGTAATGCAACTTAGATGAGCTTAAAAAAAAAAAAGCAAATTAATCAGGAGAATTCAATACAATAAATGTTTTGTTTTGTTTTTTTAATTGAGATCTCACTGTTAGTTCTTACCCACAGTCCTGTTGCAGAGATAGTGTCGAACACTGATGTTTCCAAGTTGATTTGGTATCACTTGGTTGACCTGAAGACATATTTCTGTGTCTTCCCCTCTGATGTCAATTTCACCATTAACACCAAATATTTGGAAAACCACAACAGACATCTGTCAACAAAAAATAAGATAAAAAACGAGATTTTAAATTGACTTTATATTGTTTATTGTCTATGAAGTTACCTAAACCTTTCTCCCCCCTCTCAAAAACAAAAGAATCTTTATATCCATAGCTCTTGCTCACAGAAAGTTTTTTCATTTCTTCTCTTTTTGCACCCACTGGATTCACAATGGGTTGGTTCAATTGTCTGTTCAGACAAGAGTCTTGCATTCATAACCCACCATAACAATTCAGAACTGGCCAGAAAAGCCCTGAGACAGACTTTCCCCACTCTTGATACGTGGCCTGTGTCGCACCCAACATTTTCTAAGGATGCACTGAACTTCCTGCATATCGTAAGCACTACTATACATTTTCAGCGCTGAATCAGACCAAGATAAAAAACCAAGACAGAATACAAAACTTCAGCAATCTGCACAGTAGTCAATCCTTTTTCCTCTATTTGCAGTGTCTTTTGAAAAAAGTAGAAGCCAGTTTCAAAAGTCAGCTTTGGTATTGGAATATATACATCCATCATCGTTACTACACATTTGGGCTCCATTTTCTTTTTTTTTTTTTTTTTTCCTGGTATATTCTGCAAGTAGAACAAACGTTCCAGCATATATTTGGGTAACAAGCTGCATGAACTTAGTACTCTCCATATTACTCATACGCACAAGTGACAGAGAGCTTATCTGGAAGGAACCAATCGTTTAAATGAGCCATGTTTTTTCATTTGTTTTTATTTTAAAATGAAAATGAAATTCGCTCCATTTCATTTGACCCATACATCCCTGGGTTTCTGGTTCATGATCTTAACTGATACAAGAATATAACTGAAGAAGTACTGATCAGTGTAAAGACCAAGAAGGAGTAAGTAGATAAGCAAATGAAAAAAAGGTGGTGCTTGCATGGTGTCACAGGAAGAGGATATTTCCCTATATCCCCTGTTCTTACAGTTCTCACTAAATACTGGCCATTGTCCTGATATAGTTCTGGACAAAAAGCATCTCTCATCAAGCAGGACTACTGGCAAGCTCCTATTTGCAAATACTACAGAATGCTACACACGCTCAGGAAACACCTCCACCTAAGAGACGTTTGAGTTATAATGGTTAATCTATACTCAGTGTGAAAAAACTTTTTAAATACCATATTCAATACTTAAGAGCATATTACAAAATACTGCTATGTATGAAAACAGAAAGATTTTCTGGCATTTTAAATTAAAATAGCTACTATCATTTATTAATGGTAGCTATAGAGGAGATAACAAGGATAGAGAACAGTCAGCATAACTTGGATTATAATCTTCATTTGTACTTAACTGCACCAGATCTACAGGCCTACATAATGCACTAACAAAACCTCCTCAAACTACTTGAAAATCCCCTCAGAAAGTATTCATTTTTGCTCTGTTTTCATCTTTAATTTACTGAACCATGTATTCCAATGGAATTCAATAGCATTACCATTTCTTCACCGGTCTCATGGGCATTCTCTGAAGCAGCACTCATGGCATCTGGAGATGACCCATCACAGTTTTCAATCACTGTGCCTCCTTCATGGACATTTTCTGATGGGCTTTGATAGTTTGTGGCTGTAATACCTTCCACACACACATCAAAAAAATGCAAAGTTAGCACAGCATAGCCTGAATCACTGTTGCATTAAGAATAAAGTCAGTGTCTGATATCATATGCATACACAAACTCATTTTTTAAAAATGAGCTGAATAGCTTATTAAACAAATACCTATGACTGAACTGCCAAATCTAGTCCTCATACAAAGAGGAATGCAATTAAGGCAGGGTGGTGACAAAAATGAAATGGCTCTCTACATGGATTGCCTGAAAATTTGTGAAGGGCCTTTCTTAGTCTTCTAAATCAAATATCAATCTAATTCAGCAGAAAAAAGGTTAAGGATACCAAGGTGTGTATCTAGAATACCATACAGCACCTTTAAAGCAAATGCAGTTTTATGTTTAAAGACATGAGACATATACATATATTTTTCATTAGAGTGATCATTGAGGTTATTGTCTCCTTGACAACTAGGAAGCATGCAGACTTAACTTGCAGTTACATAGTGTTTAAGTTAAAAAGCCATATGAAGGTTATTAAAAATTGAAGATTTATTTTATAGCATACTCCTACATATGCAGGAATACTCCTACAATCCAAAGCAGATAACAGGCTTGCAAGTGAAGAAATATTATTCTTTCTTTTTGGCCTAGAGCAATAAATCTATAGAAAAAATTATTGTCATTCTAATTCAAAAGTAGAACTCATTAGAAAACAGGTACCGATAATGTCTACTTATTATATTTCCTGACATCTAAATTACTTCATCAGTTACATCATTAGTTGCACAAGACCACAATGCTGCAGACTATTTAGAGACAATTATTATATTGATAAATTCCTTTTTTCACACAGATCAGAACCAAAGGCTCATGCACAGATGAGGAAAAATTAAACAAGTATGTGCTGTTACACAGTCAGTAGGTATGAACTGCTTTATAAGGAATGAACTGCAAGTGGACTACCAAATTATCTGCCAGGTAGCATGACAAGTATTAGTGAAAATCTTTTTTTTTTCCCCTCCCTTCATCTACTCTTAAAATTGAAGCTCCTTTACCACTTCAAGTGTATTTCAGGGCACAAGTCTGTAAAAACTTACAGCTGAAGCAAGTGCTTAAAGCAAAGCAGGAAACAGTTAGCTTAATTCAGGGTTCCAACACAGCACTGCAATGCATTAGCTCTCCTCAGGAGATGAAAATTACGTAGTGCTTAAATTAAGTTGCACTACCTAAGTAGCACATGCAATTGCTTTCCCTTGAGATGACGTGTTGTGAAAAACGCTTGGTATTATTAGTGGAGCTACCAGAAATAGTGCTGTAACATACCCAGGATTTGCTGCACCACAATCCATCAGAGTATTATTTTAGTAACGGACAACATTTTCATGCATTGCTTAGAAACATTTTGTTAAGTGTATTTACCTTTTTCTAGAAAGCTTTGGCTATCACTTCCATCACTCTCCACTAAATGCTCCTCTAGCATCATACTATCAATAGAGATGGTATCCAGAGAGACCTGTGATGGACTTCTTTTCATATTCTTGTAGGAAACAGAGAATGCAGGAAGGCTGGATGGGCAGCGGTCCTTAGGTTTTGCACTTTGAAACATAAAGACGTAAGAAATTATTTTTTCACCTTAAGGGAATTTCCTAGGAGTTACTTTAGACAAGTCATCTAAACCAGGCAAGATATAAAAGAAAAAAAAACACATTATTTTACAACCCTTTAGCATGGAACAGACAAGCAAAGAAACAACATGCATTCCTGGATGCATGTCAATATTTTTCTCATTACGTATTTTGTAACATCTCAATTGAAAGTTAAATAAGTTGTTTAAACGAATTAATTTCATGTTCACTTTCATTTTATCTCTTACTGAATGCTATCACGTATCTTCAGAATTTATATACTTTTAAAATTTTCATCTACTAGATGGTAGATAGGTCCATTTTCATTGATCGTTATCAAAAAGACGTGGACAAGAGTGAGAAATATTTTTGAAATAGCAGTAAAACTGATTTAGTATTAGATCTTCTATACCTTGATGAAGACTGGGATGCAAACGTTCTAATGGAAGTGACCTTCTCTTTGTTGATTTCAAGCTCTTCGGTTTCTAAGGCAGTTTCTGTTTCCAAGTCAGTGACTTGGTTAAGACAGGATTCACTGGTACCTTCCAGTTCATTTAACTTATTTGAGAACATATTTTTGTCATCCTCTTTATCGGTGAAAAATTCTGTAGAATCTTCTCTCTTACTTAACGACAGTGAATCCCTATGATGCAAGCCACTTCTGTCACTTAGAGGTCCATAGACCTCCTCTGAATCACTTCTACTAAAAAGCCCACTGCTTCCTCCTTCGCTGGTATCTCCCAAACCTTTATCTGATGCATCATCTGAAAATGACGTTCCTTTCTGAAAATCCATAGTACTGTCTGATTTAAACAAAAGAGGATCCATTAAAACGCCTTTAACTTCAGCATTCGTAGGCTTACAGTCAGATACATAATCAATATCATTAATACCAGCTTGTTCCATCTTATTATTGACTAATTTGTTTTCTGAAGGAAGAGCTTCCCCATTCCCCAGAGGAGAGAGCTCTGATGCCACAGGACTTCCTTCTTCCACAACTGGAGACTTACACGGGTTTCCCTGAGTCACTGGGTGGAGTAGTAAGGCTAATTCTGCACTTTTCAATAGGAACCCAATGCAGATATCTGTTTGCTTTGCAGGTTTTCCTGTCACTGCTTCTACATCATTCCTTAAGTTTTCCAGGAGCAATACAAGAGAGTCATGGAGAAACAGCAAGAAAAGATACTGGTAATGATTGATCTGCATGCTTACATGTTTTTGAACATGGACAAGAACATGTACATCTGCATCAGAGGAAGAGCTTTCAGAAAGCACTCCTGAAGTGTCTGAGAAATGAGACATTTGAATGCCATTGGCCAAGGGCTCTGTCTCACTGCTGTAATATTCTTTTAGAAGTTTTTTGCGTTGCAGTCTATTAGCAAGATCACTAGATTCACTTTTTGGAATGTTAAAAGCTGGCTGATTGTGTGATAAAAGCTCTTTTTGTGACTTCGCAAATCGTAGAGGCTGGCAAATCCAAAGTGAAAGAGGGAATGAGTCCACAAAGCTTACTGGTCGCCCCTTCCCACTTTTCGTTCCTTCATAATCTATCCAAAACTGAGAAAAATGTAGGGCCCAAACATCAGTAGCTGCAGATGTCTTTAACGCATATTTATTCAATTTGGGGATGATATAACCTTTATAAACATCATGCATTTTAGTATCTTGTTCATGAGCATGTCTCTGGAAGATTGGATGCAGGAGATTAAAATTCTTCTGGGACTTAGGAAATGTTGTGAAAGTTCTGCTAAAAAATTCACAGTCTTTGAAGTTCTGAAACAAAGCTTCCAGATCAGAGTGTCTGCAGTTTGGCGAGTATCTTGTATTTGTTGCAATCATCTCTGAACTTTGAATGGAAAGTGCACGAGGTTGATCTTTGTGAATTTCAAGTTTATTTTCAGCTGGGATTATGAACTGCAAGAGAGAAATATATTTCATCTAGTTATAAAGATGTAGATTAGCTATACAATTAAAAAATTAATAATAGCAGCCACCACAAGAGCTAAAATATAGGAATATAATTCTATGAGAACTCAAGTACGCTAATAAAGGAAGAAGGTGTCATGGTTTTCCTGTGGGGGGGGAGGAGTGAGGAGGGTCGAGCCCCTCACTGCAGACAAAAGGCCCTCAATCCACGACACAGGGATAAAAGTCAGGCCTGGAAATTATTGTTTAAATTTCTTCTGATTTTTAAAAGGGATAATGTGGTATCTAAAACTCAATGCTTTTACAAAAACATATGGGACTCACACTTTCCTTCTCCAAAAGACTTAGATTTAGGACAGCTATGTTAAGCTAAATTTTCTCATTTCTTAGTTCAACTGAGAAATGACTTGGTAGAAAGTTTCTCCAAGTGTTCAAAGTATTTATAAGTTTGAACTCCAAATTTTAATCCTGTTGTTTTAAATCTGCTTTGTCAGATAGGGTTTTTCCCTGCACTGAATACTACACTATTTAATTTGCATTGTAAAATAAAGCAAACAAAAAAATATGCTAACACAGGTAATACTCTTAACATTGCAGAATACAGAAGAGGCGTTGTGTGACAATTATCTGAAAAACATAATGTTCTGTTAAGAAAAACAATAAAAGTACACTCCACTTCTAAAAATACTCAAAATATGTGAGTATTCTAGACTTACTTTTAACCTGAATACCTTTAGTTTGAGTTTTAATGGAAATGAGTATTAATGCCTGTTCCTGTATCTGGTATTGCACTCTGCCCACACCCGCCTTGCTAGTATCAGTGATAATACCTTGTGTTATAACATCTTCATATTCTGTCTAGAAAGATCAGAGTAAAAAATTCATCCTAAAGGCACTTAAGAGATGGAAGTGACTAAGCCTTCCCGTCTAAATAAAAAGACTCAGAACAAAATAACCAAATATGTAGCTATGTAGTAATGAAGTATAATATGCAAATATCGTGCACACCAGTAATAAAGATTCATAACTCATTAGAAATAAAAAAAATGCAATTAAGATATAATTAAATAATATGAATCAGAGTTTGAGGAATTTATGGGTACTTCAGTTCTACCTTCTCTTAGTTTAGTGGGCTATTCACATACAGTCATTAAATATTTTATCAGCATGTACTTGTAGCTGACTGGCTGTTAGCTCTCAATAATCTTTTCACTCAGCATCACTTCATCACACCCTTTTAGAGATCCATTAAACATGCACTGAGAGCCCTACGAAGGCAACAATCTTACCATAAGCTGCTAAATTTTTAGAACCATTGAAAACTCTCCTGTGGACATTATTGAAAAGATGTTTTTTTCACCTCTGAACCCTGGAAGCAGATGCCCAGTGCAAATCAAGCAAGGAAAAAAAAAAAAAACAACTGATGGCTTGACAAACCTTCACTTTCAAAGAAGATGACAAGGAAGACAAAAAGCTGATGTACAACTATAATATCTAATGCCATTCTTCTGGAATAAACATGCAGAGAACAGACTTCTATACCTGAACTACAGCAAAGGGCTGCTGTGAAACAGAAAATGGTAAAAGTGGGTTTTGGAGAAGGACAAAAGCTTTCAGATGGAGTAGTTTCTTTACCCTAGACATTCTCTAATAAGACAAAAGAGCTCTGACGTACTACAACCAGAGGAGCAAGGAAGGTCCCTTGCAAATAAGAGGCTTTTGCTATTTTAATATAGTTATTTTAATGTTAGTCTTCAGGTTTTTTTCTTTTGCATTGTAAGCTTTACACAGTGAAATAAGCATAGTGAAATATTTTTTGTTTATAGTCTTGATTTAGATCTTCAACTAAAAGAAAAAGAAGAAAAAACCATATGACATAGATGAATTAGTACCAAAAAAGAAGTCTGCCTTCAAATCACATCTGCATAGTTTTCTTAGAGCAGTGCAGTTTACTGCATGGGTTGTTTGTTCAT
Source organism: Pavo muticus (assembly GCA_016647715.1). Lineage (NCBI taxonomy): Eukaryota > Metazoa > Chordata > Aves > Galliformes > Phasianidae > Pavo > Pavo muticus. The sequence continues at coordinate 1,866,722 of JACDJE010000012.1, forward strand.
TTATTCCTTAAGCTGCACGGCTAATAGCTTTTCAGAGTAAAAGTATTTTCTTCCAAAGAACCTCAAAATTCCTTATCAACGGCATTATACCTTTAACATTAGTCCATCAACTCTGACATCAACATGTTCATCTGATTTTGAATTGTCATTTAACTTGTACATGGCCATGAACTGAATAAGACTCTGTTTCAAATCCAACACAAACTGGTTTAACCAAAGAATACTTCTCTCATCCAGGGTGAACTGTAAAGCATTCAGCTGGCCATACAAATTTGGACAAGGAACTAAAAGAGAAGACAAAACAAAATCATTAGAACACGTAAAACATTTAGGGGTTTTAGGGGTTTTGTTTGTTGTTTTCTTTAAAATAAGCACAGAGTCCTATTTTCATTTGTATTTTACATCAGAGTAACAGAAACCCACTCTTTTGGATAGGGGATGCTTAAAGTGATACTCCTTTCCCTCACCTGAAGCAACAAATTGATTTTTTGACTTTAAATTACTAAAATACAATGAAGTCAGATGAGAGGAGGAGGCTGTCCTCATTACCAAAGAAGGGCAGTACCAAAGAGATTTGGTGCCCTCATGTTCCATCCCCAAGAAAACCACTGACATTTCTGTAATATAGAACAGGGACAGCCCACAACACATAAATGAAATCAGCTCCTGCAGATCTTTCATTGCATCTTAAATACAACTACAGTAGTTTGAGTTTTTATATAGCCAGGCAGTGTAACTACAGAAACAGTGTATGGTGAAGAATGATTAATTTCTCAGTAAAAACATCGCATGTGTTTTCAGACTTAATAAACAATGTCTGTAAAAGCCAGTATTTATAGGGATTTGTGAGAAGCAGAAATGAAGCAGTGTTGTCTTCTTTTCATTTTAGAAAACCATTAACTATTTTTGATTGTCAACCTGGAATCAATATTAAGCTTCATAAAGGTGAAAATTACATAAAAGATTTACATATTGACACAGAAAAATATGCATCTTACTAGGAAAGTCCTTTCCATCTGGATAGTAATATTCAGTGAATTCAATATGAATAGCTGGCATTTCTGGTGGAAGATAAAGTGACTTCTTATTGCAAGAGACCAAAGTTTTAGGGGAAGAACGACACTGGTCCGCTGTTGAGACCTGTAGAAGATTAACTTCATTAATACATTACATTTTATAAATCATTAAGCAGCTGTAGTTGCAAAGCTTTCCCCCTGGCAGGGTAACATTCCACTGCTCTCAGACGCATACCCCCAACTACATAAAGCCCAAACAAGAAATATCCAGTTGCCTTGTAGTAGAAGGAGTCTGCATAGAACAGTTGCACAAGAAAACTGTATAGTATTAATGGTACCCGATCTCTTTCACTCTTGTGAAGCAGGTCACTTTCAAAGGCACTGAGTAGAAGCCTAGAGTAAACTGATATGTTTATTGGAAACGCTACTGTTTCTATATAAGCAATTATGCTAGGACATGGCATATTTGCATACCAGCTCTCCAAGGTCCCATATCTAGATGACATAGGATAAGCTAGGTAAGTTTGTTAACAAAAAGTGTTACAATGTCCTTGCACTTCCAAAAGGACAAATTCCAGCACATGGGCCAACTGTGGAATGTATACTGCTAAGCAAGCTGTTCAGCATGTTCCTAGCAAGGATGTATAAGTTCAGCTGTGTCCAAAGGTCTACTTTACAGGAGAATCAAAACATCACAAAACAAAAATCTACCATTTCTGTTTTCTTCCAATATAAATTGTGAATCAAGGAAGAGATCACATTTTGATATATTTTGACTCAAAATTTCATGAAATGTACCATACTTAAAAATGTACACTTTCAAATCAAAGCTTTTTCATCCAACACTTTGCAGGTCTCACTGCTAATCTGAAGTTAGAAAAGCTTTTACTATTGAATGTATCTATCCAGAAAAATAGCTTCTCGTAAATTGTATAGAAAAAATGACATTAAAAACATTGAAAAGGTAGCTGTGTAGAAAGGAGAAGATGACAAGCATCTGAGGAGCAGAAGACAAATGAAAACACTGACAGTACGAAGTGATATTATAAAAACACTTGAAACCCAGATGAAGGCTCCTGGAAGCAAGCTCCAACCTCCTACACTACCAGAAATGATACAGCTAAAAGCTGTTCCTGGAAACAGGAACAAGAGCAAGCAGAAGTAACAGTGACTCAGGGAACACACTACGCATTTTCGTTAGGATCTGAAATTTAGAGTAGGTCCTCCAATACCACTACCATTTCACAATTATATTCCTTCTCCAGTTGCCTTGTATGTACCAAAAACAAGCAACTAAAACTGCTAACTGAAACAAATTAAAAAATAATGGTTAAAGAATACTGAAAATCTCACTGGGTGAAAGAGGTGTTGGAGAACAAAAAAAACCTTCATTTAACATTTCATAAAACCAAAAACAAACAAAAAAAAAACCTATGCACTTTGAAAAAGATAGCAATAAGAGAAGCATGAAAAAAAAAAAAGAAGAAGAAGAACACATTAAAATTCTGGGTACTTAAGAAAGAACAATGAAGGGTGAAAGTGTCAGGTTTTGAGGAATGGCAGGAATTGCATCTAAAACATAATTGTGATAGGTTACCTAATATAAAGTCAGTAAGGAAATATCCACCAATTTTAACATAGTAGAAGCAAGTCCACAAAGGTCTACTCCAATAATGAATGGAAAGACTTCTATTCAGTTTCAATGGACTTCAGATCTCTTCCTGAAAAAATATATTTACATAGCCGTCAAGGTCAAAGTAGCCCCAGTTTTCTAAGCTCAAAGAAGCATACCTGATATATATTGAAATCCGCAAGCCTAACCACAACAGGACTAGACATCAGTTTGCCCTTTGGCTGCTGGGAAGTTCCTTTCAGTGTCTGTTCCTTGCCTGTAGAAAAGTGACAGAATCAATGAAAACAACAGTCATCTTCAGGACCATTTTAATAGCTAATGGAATTAGACCATTAGCAGTACAAGCAAAGTACCTGTTGGTGGCTTTTGAGGAGATACAGCAGGTGGTGACGTGGCAGGAGAACCTATGCCTTGATCCTTCACAGCCTGCTTAAGCAATTCAACGTTACTTTTGAATTCATTTAATAACTCTTGGGCCCACCCACTTCTGGCTTTAGTGGCATCACTATAATGCATCCAGTGATTGCAGCTGTCTCCTGAAAACAAGAGGAAAATATTAATTCATTTCATTTGTAAACTGGGTAACAAATTTTCACTACTTCACTGTTACACTTTATTCAAAATATAATCCCTTTGCATGCTGCAATTATAGAACAATAGAAGTTAAAACAGATGTTAGAACAAGTTACATATTGCATAAAAAGCAAGTCACGCAGCTTTATAAATTCACTCCGAAAATGACATAATATTGCTACCTATCTTTTAACACCACTAACTAATGCTAAAAAACATCACTTGGTATTTCTAGTCCAGAGAAATTTGATGACACACTGATTTCTTATGTGAGAAGATGTAAAAAAACCATCTGTTTCAGGAAAAAAAGGTGAGAGCCAGTAACAGGAAAACATTCCCACACTCACTCTTTCTAATCTTAATTTTCCCACCAAAACTTTAGGACAAAGTTGTTGCTGGTCCCTTTTCAGAAGTGCACTGTTTGTTTTGTTTCTCTAGTACCTTCATGGCGTGCAACCAAGAAGATATGCACAATCAGACACAGCCTTAAAAATCAAAAAATTCTTTTATTCCTGACAAGTTTTTATTGATAAAGCACTTAAATGACTGAAACAAATTGAGATCTCTTCTAACAGACTCTGTAAATACAGTCTACTAATCTGTTCAATAATAAGTGTGCAATACAATTAACTTCTACCAAGTGTGACGCCCTGTTCTTCAAATATCAGCATGTGAAAGCTTGCTTCATTTTGAACTAACACTGGAGATGAGTAAATATGGCTGGTATTAAAACAGGAAAATGACTTGGGGAAAAATATTTGATTTTGAGTGTGAATGCAAAGACTTCCACATGGAAAACACTGCAACAGAGAAATGTACCACAAGAGATGACATTTCACCCCATGCACCTGCCTTATAGTCTTTTCTGATGGTTATTTCTATCTTTCTAGCTAAGAAACAAGAGGGAAGAAAGGGAAGAAAATAGCAAGAGTGCAAGAAGGCAGCATTAAATTCAAGTCCATGAAGCTGTGTTTTTTCAAAACAGGGATAAAGTAGGGTCACCTCAAACATTTGCACACAACTACAGGACAGCAACATCAGAGAGAAAGGTCTCATACCTTTCTGAAAAACAGGATGGGTGGTGTCTCTCTGAAGTTCCTGTACATTAACACATGCACATGAGGAGCATGTGGGAGCAGGAGGAATGAGTGACCTGCATGCAGTTGCAGGACTGTGATCTCACTGGGACCACAGAAATATAGTGAAACTGCACATAAAAGTGAAATGCTGCAAAGGATTGATACAAGTTCTCTAGGAAGAGCAGGCTGAGAAGGAAAGGATGGGGACCTTCCCTTACTGTAAGAGCAGCAGGAATGCATGGAGCTCTGCCTTGGTATGGATGATCAGCCAACTCAGAGCTTACAGGTCAGGGCAGACCAACATGGATGACAATGTGGTGGATATCTGCTAAAGACTATCTAATCATGGACACTATGAGGCACCCTTCAGACAACAGAAAGTAGTATCACATTCAAGGACCCTGGTTCTCACGGCAGACTTCAAACACTCCGTAATCTGCTGGAATGACAACACATTAGGACGCAAGCAAACTATGTGGTTTCCAAAAGGCAAAGTGCATCAGTGAATGCCTTCTATCACCAGTAGTAAGGAAGTCAAAGACAGGACCTGTTCTGCTGGACCTGATTCTTACGGGGGTGGGGGGGGGAGTCGAACTGGGTAGGGATAAGAAGTCACTCCAGCAATCATGAGATTATGACTTCAGGATCCTGAGGTGAAGGAACAAGGCAAAAAGCAGAATAACAACCCAGGACATCAAGAAGGCAGACTGGTGTACTTGAATTAATTTCATGGTATATAATGCTGTCCAGGAGAGCTAGTGGATATTCAAGAATCAACTCCAAGCCCAAGAATGGTCCACCTTGAAAAGCAGAAAATCAAACAAAAGTAGCTAGATGCCTCTGTGGGTGAGCCAGGAGCTAATTTCAAATACAAAAAGGAAGGATATAAGATGGGGAAGCAGCATCAGGTAACCCAGAAGAAATAAAGAGGATGAGGATAGGAATGCCAAAGCTGACCTCATAGATTGACATGATATGTGGTGAGACATGTGAAGAGCAAGAAGAAACTTCTACAAGCATACCGGTAGCAAAAGGAAGGCTAGTGAAAACTTGGGCTTGCTGCTTAACTGAGTTGGGGACCTGGTAACAAAGCACATGCAGAAAGCAGAGGTACCCTGTGCCTTCTTTGCTTCAACCTTCACTACTAGCACTTACCTTCCGAACTCCCAGGTCCCTGAGACCAATGTGGAAGTTAGGAGCAAGGAAGTCTTCCCCTCAGCAAAGGAGCATTAATCTAGGAAACATTTAAATAGATCAGACACATACAAGTCTATGGAATCCTGAAGAGATGCATATGAGAGCTGAGAAAACTGGCTAATGTCATAGGGAAGCTATTCTATATCATTTTTGAAAGGTTACCAATGAATGGTGATCAAGACAGGTTCCAAAGGACTGCAAGAAAGCATTATTCTTAAGAAATAGAACAAAAGAGACTAGTCAGCGCCAATTCTTGAGAAGGCAAAAGAGCAAACAATCCTAAAAACCATTTCAAAACACACTGAGGAAAAGGTGATTGGGACTAGTCCACATGAATTTATGAAAGGGAAGTCATGCCTCATGAACTCTATTGCCTAAGATGAATGGCTTGGTGGATGAGGAACACAGAGCTGACGCTGCCCACCTTGACTTTAGCAAGGCTTTCAACATTGTCCGATAACATGCTCAGTGACAAAATATTGAAGTATAGACTAGAGAAGTACACAGTGAGGTGGACAGAAAACTGGCTAAACTGATTTCAAAACGTTAGGATCAGCAGTAAGAAGTTCAACTGGAGAGAGTCACTGGAGGTGTGCCCCAAGGGTCATTACTGGGGCCAATGTAAGTTCATTAATGACCTGGATGGTAGCACAGATTGCAGCTTTGCAGATGGTACAAAAACAAGGAGAAAGCTCATAAAAAGAGAAATCCAAGCCCTGGACAGGAATGGCCCCATTCAACAGTACAGGTTAGGATATGGCCAGCTAGGAACCAGCTTTGCAGAAAGAGACCTAGGAATCGTGGTGGACAACAAGCTGAACATGAACAGCAACGTGTCCTTGGGGCAAACAAAGCCAACAGTATCTAGGACTGTTTAGGAAAACACTCCAGCAGCTCAGGAGTAACAATTTCTGCCCTTTGCTCAGCCATGGTGAGACCATATCTAGAGTGCTTGGTTCAGTTCTAGGCTCCCCAGCACCAGGAGGCCATGGACTTACTGGAGCAAATCCAGCAAAGGTCACAACTTGATTAAGAGACTAGAACACCTTTCAGACAAGGCAAATTTGAGATAGCTAGAACTGTTCATTCTGGAGAAAAGAAGGCTCAGAAGATCTCATCAGTGTGCATAAATACCTGATGGGAAGGAAGTAAAGAAGATGGAATCGGATTCTTCTCAGTGGTACCTACTAATAGGACAAGAGACAAGAAGCATAAACTGAAATACAGGAAATCCCACCAAAACAAAACAAAAGCTTTCCTACTGAGAGGGTAATTAAACACAGGATTAGGTTGATCAGGGAGATTGTACAGGCTCTATCCTTGAAGGTGTTCAAAACCTAACTAAACACAATCCCAGGCAGTTTACTTTAGGTGACCTTGCTTTAGTTGAGGGATAGAGGATGGGGTTAAACAGCCTCCAGAGGTCCCTTCCATCTTCAATTACTTTACAATTCTATACATGGAGATATCACAGCCACATTTATCTGTAACAAAATGAAGAGATAAGCCAGACTGTAAGAAGAAAACAGCATTTTATTGGGTCTAGCACTGATGTTGATACCATCTGAATTTATTGGTGGTTACTCAGGAAGATAATGCTATCCTATTTCTCATGTTGTCTCAATATATCGGCTTGATCAAGAATTTCTTGGACTGCAAAATGTCCTGCATCATGGCAAAACAGTAGTTTTCTCTGATTGTCATCCAGCAGCACATCAGCTGCACAGATAATAGATCTGTGCAATAGCACATTCTTAGCAATTATTCCAGAGCAATTCTGGAAGGACAAATAACGAGATGGAGTGCTGTACAGACAGCTTTAAAAAATCCAACAACAGTCTGGCTCATGCTTCAATTACTACAGTCAGTGGGCCCAATCCTGTCTCACTTGCCTTAAGTATTATCAAAGGCTAATTGCTGGAAGGATTGATGCTCAATGGATTACAAGTTTGCTTTATGGCAATTATGCCTCACATTCCCATTGGTCTTGCTGTGGTCAACAGCAAACTAACAAACAAACAAAAACCCACAAGAGCTCCATTGGCAAATATTATTAATTATTAAGGGCTTCTTCCAGAAGGGTTAATTTTAATTTCGAGGAAGACTATACCAAAAGAGGCATTTCTAAATATTCCATAGGCCAGAAAATACAAAGCAGGAGAGCAGTCTAGTAACCTTTTTCCCACCTGTGACAATAGTTTGCCCATAGAATTGACACACTATTCTAATACAAAGATAACAACTTCTTATAGAAAAAAAAAGAAAAAGAAACCTTTGACAGAGTTTTATCATAGCTGCCTCTCAAATATGCTTGTGTAAAACATCAGTTAAAACTGCAGGAGAACACTACATTTGCTCTACAGATGACTTTTTCTACCTCTGGTTTTATGTGGTGGGAGTCAAGTCCCTCATATCCATTACTTTTAAAGTATTCTCAGTCAGCTTCCAATATGCATGTCCAAGATTCTACAGTTCACGCTTCAGCTTCCAAAATAAAATCCCTCCAAAAGAAAATCTAATTATTATTTATTTCCCGTCTTCTATGTTTTCTTAGAGGAGATCTCACAGAAAGCATAAGTATTGAGATTTTGCTCTCACTGAAGCGTAGCAGGAATCACGAATGAAATGTATCAGCATCACAGGATTCCATTCACAACCATAAGTGACAAGGACCTGCAGCAAGATACTGCTAATTCCTATTTTCAATGCATTTGGATGTCACTCCAAAGCAACTGAACTTCCTTCACTAAGCTGAATTTGATCTCAAGCTCAACTGCAGATTACTTTCATCTCTTCTTTGTTAATAGCTGCTGGAGTTATTATTTTTTTCAGATTTCTGAAAAACACATTTACTAGAAATGATTTGTAGGAAACGCTTGGCTGGAAATTGATAACATCTGTTCAGAAAAATTCCCTAAAAACATAAAGACTGCACAACTGACTCTCTACACGCTAGAGTTCTTGTTTAGCAAAGTTAAAAAAGAAAACCACAAATGACATTGTTTATAAATGGACACAAAATCATAGACATCTATATAGAAAGAAGTCTGCTGCATTAAAAGGCTGCATCTGACTCCTGTAGATACCCAGTTACCAAATTCTCAATCTGCTGTACTGCCCTTCTGCTGTCAAAACAATCCTTTCTATGTCAGAAATGTGTAAAGGCCATTTTGTTGGCCAAACAAAACAGTGAACTGGAAAACTTTTTGGCACAGAACAGTTCATTTACAGGAATTAAATTTGTTTCAAGTTGTTGCTCTTGTTGTTTCATCTTGCACGTAGAAGGTGTACATTTCAAGTGTTTACAACATTATTATCCAAGCCTTATACATATACTTCTTTTGTTGTTGCTAGTAATATAGCTACATGGTTACATTTACAGGTAACGCATAAAATGTTCATACCTGCTTTGTGAAACGGGTAATAGTCCACCGTTAAATAGCTGAAAGAAAGCTGCATGGCTCCTCCTGTTACACGTCTATTTGAATCTGTAAAATAAAGCAATGCTGCTCTGCAAACCTTAGATTTAGCATGGTAATTCTCATGTTCATACATTCTCTGAAACGCTTAACAGCTACTACTTCTACTAGCTCTCACTACAACCTCACTAATCTCCCTCAAAATTTTCGTTTAAGTGGTCTTTGGTGCTTTCTATAGGTCAGCTTGTAAAAAGAACTCCATGTTCTGTATTCAGTCATTACTAACAACTGCATATTGCTTTTAATGCTACCAAAAAGTAGATGCAATTCTTTGTACACACACACCTGAAGTCTTCCTGAACGAAAACTTTTTATACTGACGATTATGATCAGTAATTCAAAGACAACAGGCTGACTTTCCAGAATACTGAAAATATAATCTTTTTTTATCTGACAAGGTATTATTGCAGTGNAAAAAAAAAAAGAAAGGAAAAAAAAGGCCATCATGGTGGCTCATCTTTCCTGGTAAAGAGTCAGTTTTCACTTTTCTTAAAGCATAAATTATAAATTAGCTTAATCTGTGGGCTTTAGTTTAACACACAGAAAGCATCTTGGAGAAAAGAATAAACTGTATTCAGGAACAGTCTTTTAAGACAAGGTACAATTAAGCAAAGTATCATTACAGCAGTAACAGAATTCCATCTTGATGAAACAACAACAAAATGTAATGCAACTTAGATGAGCTTAAAAAAAAAAAGGCAAATTAATCAGGAGAATTCAATACAATAAATGTTTTGTTTTGTTTTTTTAATTGAGATCTCACTGTTAGTTCTTACCCACAGTCCTGTTGCAGAGATAGTGTCGAACACTGATGTTTCCAAGTTGATTTGGTATCACTTGGTTGACCTGAAGACATATTTCTGTGTCTTCCCCTCTGATGTCAATTTCACCATTAACACCAAATATTTGGAAAACCACAACAGACATCTGTCAACAAAAAATAAGATAAAAAACGAGATTTTAAATTGACTTTATATTGTTTATTGTCTATGAAGTTACCTAAACCTTTCTCCCCCCTCTCAAAAACAAAAGAATCTTTATATCCATAGCTCTTGCTCACAGAAAGTTTTTTCATTTCTTCTCTTTTTGCACCCACTGGATTCACAATGGGTTGGTTCAATTGTCTGTTCAGACAAGAGTCTTGCATTCATAACCCACCATAACAATTCAGAACTGGCCAGAAAAGCCCTGAGACAGACTTTCCCCACTCTTGATACGTGGCCTGTGTCGCACCCAACATTTTCTAAGGATGCACTGAACTTCCTGCATATCGTAAGCACTACTATACATTTTCAGCGCTGAATCAGACCAAGATAAAAAACCAAGACAGAATACAAAACTTCAGCAATCTGCACAGTAGTCAATCCTTTTTCCTCTATTTGCAGTGTCTTTTGAAAAAAGTAGAAGCCAGTTTCAAAAGTCAGCTTTGGTATTGGAATATATACATCCATCATCGTTACTACACATTTGGGCTCCATTTTCTTTTTTTTTTTTTTTTT